>NW_026465069.1:0-13354 GCF_026875155.1 Cherax quadricarinatus
TCTATTTTTTAAATTTTTTGAAAAAAATTCTTTTTTTTTTATTTTCCCATAAAAATTTGGGGAAACTAAAAAAAGCTGGAAAATTTTAATTTTAGGAAATTTGTTTTTAAAAATTTTCCAAAAGGTATTTGGAAAACCCTGAAAAAATTTTTTCAAAATTTTTCCAAGTTGAAAAATACCTAGGAAAAGTTTTTTTTTTGGAAAAATTTTTTGAAAAAATATTTTTCCTTTTTTCTAATCCGGGAAAAAAATTTTTTGGGAAATTTAAAGATTTTTATTACGCAAAATTTTTTTTACAGTCTCGGGTGTAAAAAGGGGCTAAATTTTATCCTAAAATATTAAAAATGAATTTTTAAAAAATATATTTTTTTGATATTTTTTTAAAAAAATTTAATTTTGAAATTGTTTTAAAAAAATAGAAAAAGTTTTAACTTTGAAACAACGGTAAGGTATTGGAAATTTCAAAGAATAAAATTTAAAATATGGAAAAGGGGGGAGGGGGATGTTATAGTGGTTAATAATCCCCTCCCTTCGGGGGCCTTGCGTGGGGAAGGGCCTTTAAATTTAGTGGTTGGGATATTTTGAAAATTTCCTGTTTATTTCCTCATTTAAATGTGTATCCCATTAAAAATTTATATTTTAAAAATTAAAAAAAATTTTTTTTTTTTTTTTTTTTAAATTTTTTTTTTTTTTTTTTTTCCAAAAATATTTTTTTTAAATAAAAAATTTTTTAAAATATTATTTATAAAATGATAATTTTTAAATAAAAAATTTATAAAATTTTATATTTATAGTTAAAAAAATTTTTTAAGATGGCTGTATAATTTCTTCGAGTCATGAAAACAGATGCTGATCATAGACTTTGAATACTGGAAAATAATTGTAAAATTAAATAAATAGGGTATTGTTAAAATTAAACGAAAAAAATAGTTGAGTGTTAATAAACTTGTTTTGATAATTGGGAAAACATCATAAATCTCCTGGAAGGCCCCCAAATCCAAGGGTTAAGAGCTTGCATAAATATTAATAAGTACAAATAATTGTATAAATTACAATAAAAAAAACACTTTAGTTAATTGTGTACCTGACAATATTGTTAATTTTTTTCCTTTCCGATGAAAATGTAAAATGACGGAATCCAACAAAATCGTTAACATTCACATTCTCCTAATTATATTTTTTCCGTTCCCCATTATTTTATATTTGAGAAAGCGCTAAAATGTATGGGAAAGGAAACAATTAGGGTGACCAATTTCATAGATTTAAAAGAACTTAAACCCGAACAGATTCAGTGCTTGGAGATAATCAAGTTTGAACCAAGGAAAAGGGTGGTTCCAATTCCTTTAAGAAAAGGGGCCCTTTGCCGTCAAAGGAAGATCCTTGAGAAGTGTAAGTAATCGTTGTAATTTTACGAGTTTTTTGTTTCCATAAATTTGGTAATTGAAATTTTTAAGTAATTTTAATCTCGCCTCATATGATCTTCTGTATATAAAGCATTTTTTTTTTTTTATGCGATTGAACAATATATCCAAAATTGAAACGCTTTTTTTTTATTTTCATTAAAAAAAATACACTTAGCTTTAAAAAAGCTGCCAAATACTGAGTGTGGAAAAAAACCTTATTTACAGTTCAGGACATTATCAAATTTTAGGAGACGTTTCGCCACGAGTTGCAAAACATTCCCTTAAAAAAATTTCTGAAAATTTAAATTTATAAGTTTTTTCCACACCTTTTGGGGCCATACCATTTCTCAAACTGTGTTGACCTTTTAGCATTGGGGGTTAAAAACAGGTAAAATATTATGTCCACAAACTTGGAAGCCCTTTGGGGCTTAAAATTTTTTTGCCAACCCTGCTTAGCTTATTAGTCTTGGGGAAAAAAAGGTTTCCCAATGTCTGCCCAAGGCTCGGTGTGGGGTAGTTGTTGCAGGAGAGTTTTGGGTTTGCTGGGGGGATCGACGTTCTGGGGTGCTGGCGTGCTTGGGGTGGGCTTTGCTTGGGTGCGGCGTAACTTGGGTGTCGGCCTTGCCGGGGTTTTCCGGGTTACTTGGGGTTCGCCTTGCTCGGGTTGTCGCATTACTTGAGGGGGTTTTGGGGTTTCATCGGTTGTCGGATTTGCTGGGGGTTGGGCGTTTTCACGGTTGGGTTGCTGGGGTTTTCCTGGGCTTTCCCCGGGCCGCCCCCGCGACCTGGTCATAACCGAGCTTTTTGGTAGATACCTATCGTAGGCTGTTTGGTGCTAGCGCACGAGCCACTGTATGCGCTATAGCCCGGTTGATCAGGGGAAAAGACTTTAGGGAAATTGGGCCGGTTCTCTCGTGGAAACGCCGGGGTTTTTGGTAATACCTCTTGTGTATGAAGAAAGGGGGTTTTACAAGCTTTTTTTCCCCCTTCACACGAATGATTTTTTTCCTTGGTTTACTCACACACCACGGGTTTTTCTTTGGGGGTTTTTGGGGCACCGTCTGCCGATCGTTTCTTTCATGAGGAATGATTTATATGTACAGATTTGGGACCATCCCTCAAGAATTTTCAAATTAGTTATAATGTGTATTTCTCCTTACCCCAAGGAATACAGATCGAAAAACTTCAAATTCGTTTGTAATTTTATTGCTTGACTGAATTTGGGGTGTGTATGAAAAAGATATAATCACTGGCCGGGATTTCTTGTTATCCAGCCTATCTTTTTCCCTTACGGTTGGATGTGACGCTGTTTTTTATCCTTTTAGGTGAAATCTTCCAACTAATTTTTCTGTCTTAGCTGTAGTGGTGATTAAGTTTTGTTATATACTCCGTTCCAGTCTTTTTTTTTTTCAATCTTTCCATAAATAATCTAGGAACTTTTTCCTCGCTGAATTTTTTATTTTTGGGTCACTGGGAAGGCTTGTTTATATCAGCTGGAGGGTTGCTTTTTTCCCCGAGCGAGAAAGGTATATCATAGTCTATACTGGAAAATCCCCAAAGTTCCTACCAAATCGCACACAAACATTACTTCCTACGAAAGCAATAGACTAGGTAGACGGTACAACATACCCCCAATGAAAAGCAGGGGGTGCCTTGAGTACACCAAGAGAAAACACAATAAGAAGTGTCCAGAGCCCAAGACTCTTCGTACATAGGGGGAAATTTCCAAAATACCCCGGGTTCTTCCAGAGGGAAAAGGGGCAGATCTTATCAATTCTCGATCAGCTGGGGTGTGGTTCGTATGTTGGATTGCGTGCGGCCAACAGTAACAGCCTGGTTGATCAGGCCCTGATCCACTGGGAAGCCTGGTCGAAGACCGGGCCGAGGGGGCGTTGAACCCAGAAACGACCCCCCGAAACTCAAGGAAGTACTGACCAGGGGAAAAATATTTTCACCTCATTCTGTTCGTTTTTAACTCGGGGTGCGCTGTATGACCTTGTAGGTTTAGCTTTTCTTTTTTATAATATATTTTGGGTTCTTTCGTAAAATTAAATGCCCACTGTAATTTTCATAGTTGGTATGATGTTCGGGATTTTACTTTTACTTTCATTTTGTAGACTGTTTAATTTGCACCATGGTCACTTTTGTAAAAAGTTTTCAAAAAACCTTTGTATACATACCTCATTATATCTTTTCCGCTGCACCAAGACCATGTCGTAATGCCCAAGTAACTGTGGAAGGTAGACGTAGCCTTGCTGGGGTGTTGTTGTAGTGAATACGTGGGTCGCATTCATTGCTAGGTCCTTGGGAAGTGGCAGGTCCGGTGGACCCTACAGATGATAACACGTTTTAGAGAGCTCGATAGGACGTTGATATTTGGCCCTCCTCCTCCTCCAGCAGGAATCGTCACTTTGATGATTGGTGACACACACCTTACCCATAGCAAACTTCTTCCAGATTCTCATGACTTGTGTAGTGCACCTGAATTTTTTTTTTTTAAATTTGCACGTTTTAGTCTTTGCGAGGCTACCTGTAGGGACCTCAGAAAACTTAGCAGTTTTTTTTTTAACTGATGCGGGTTATTTTAACAAGACGCGATAACAGTTTTCGTTGCGTGTTGTTCGGTAGCCAACAGTTATTATTTGACAGTTTTACCTCTGGTATTTTTGTGTTTTATATTGCCAAACCGCTTAGTGATATACCAAGTCACATGCTCCTTAAATATATCGGTTTCGTACTTCGCGTTTAATGTCGATTTTACACCTGGACTCGTGAGGGATGAGTACTGTAGTGTAACGATTCTAAAACCAGAAGATTTGAACGTTATCCACGACAGTTCCGAACATACAGCGGCCATTTTGCTTTTTAGTTTTTATCAAATGTACTTTTTTGGGGGGGATTTTTACATTAAATTCAGATTGATGCTGGAAACTTAGTAAGAAAATTAAGGTAGTAAAATAAGGCTAGGTTGCGTGGCGAAGAGCCAAACACAAAATGTTTTGAATGTATATAAGAGTCATGTGGATTTGACTTGGTAATGAGGGAGTGAGTGTAGCAAAGTCGCAGTGTTTAATGTTTTACATGTTCTCCTTAAAACTCAACTCACAATCCTAGTTCAAATGTACGAAGTTGGTTGTTGACTGTGAATGGCTACACTGTTGTTATATAAACCATTATACTCATACTGCGGATTAAATTTATATATGGTTTACACAGCAGTATTACAGATATATTTTTGTGTATCATTAGCTATGCCTTGATTTGTGTTCAGTAATACCCAAGATCAGGTGGTGGTGGTGGAAATCACACCTAGTAAATGCCGGCAGATTTTGAAGAGACGGGACCAAGAGCAGTGTGGAATCCATCCCCGCAACCAGAACTCTTGAGTACACATGGATGTATAACTCAGTCTCACACCATGAATCCACCATGTTGTCAGGTGTCGTGACTTTTTTTATTTGCTCCTTGTAGTTGCATATGTTTGTATAGTTTTATGTAAACCTGACACACACCTCTACGACAAGGGATCAATTTGGAGAGACGATTCCTATGTAGGCGAAGACGACGGATAGAAGAACTTCTTAAAGGCAGTGTAATTTCTGAACAACAAATGACTACATTGGCTAGTGCTCAAGCTAATGCACCGTATTGAGTCTAGGAGAGATGGAGAGAACAAAGAGACATGAATGAAATCAGAAGAAATTCTAAATACTTTCTGTAATTTGCAAAATCCAGGGCAAAAACATCTAACATCTAACTTAAAACGAGACTGAATATACACCGATGATAATAAAGAAGTGAGCGAATTTCTGAAGTTATATGTTCAGTGAGCTATTAATCAGTGTAAAGATTGATGATCCAGCTAAATTTCTCATGAATGAAACTCGAATCACTGATATCACAATCTCCGACATAACCCTAACTCGACTTCGAAGCCATTAATAGCATGCCCACGCACTCTGCCCCAGATCCTGACTCGTGGAACGTGACATTAACCAAGAATTGCTTCTATGGAGTATCCTAGACATAGGTTACATTTCGGTCACTAAAAAGCACAAACAGCCCCAGTTCACCAAGGTGGCAGTAACGCAAGTGCAGAAATTATAAACCGATTATGCTAACGTATCGCATTATCAAAATCTTTTGAAAGGCATTAAGAAGTTACATTGTCAGTCACGTGAAATCATAACAGTTGCAGATCCCAGGGCGCCATGGGCTTAGAGCAGTTTGCTTGTTGGTTTATTATCTTTATTATACACCCCATATCCATCCTGTGGGCGATGGTTTGCTCCTGCCTTTCGCAGTTGCTAGACCATTACATAATCTTGGATACATTGGAAGACCAGCAAAATGCTGATGTGGTGTATAAACTAGCACACAAAAGGCGTGCAAAGGAAATAACTGGGAAGGTAAGCAGATGGCTATGCAATTTCTTAACAAACTGAACCCACGGAGTAATAGTCAACAGTGTAATCGGAGGCTGTCCTGGTGAAAAGCTCATATTTCACAAGGCCAAGTACTCTCCTCCACTTCTGTTTCTCATTCTTATATCTGGCATAGGTAGGGACATAGCATCGTATCATCCTTTGCCTACGATACTGGAATTTGAGAGTGGCTTCCATGGGAGACAATGAACCTTCAGGCATATATCAATCTTGTTTTCCAGTGGGCTACAGACAGCATATGGTGTACAAAGAGGACAAATTTCAATACACACAAACCACCCACACTTAGGAGAGGAAAACTTATGACGACGTTTCGGCCCGACTCGGACAAATCACACTGAAGCGAGAAAGGAAAAAAGGTCAGAAGGGAGTCATAATGGTATCGGAAGTAGAGGTGGTAGTAGTGGTAACAGTGTTGATGGAGGGAATAGTATGGAAGCAAAAGCATTAGTAGGAAAGGTATTAACAGTGGTAATAATAGTAATAGTAGTAGTGATAAAAGTAATTGTGAAGTGCAAACATTGATAGTAACGACCACAATTGAATGGGAGAAAAAAAGGCAGAGGAAGGAAGACAGAACAGGACAGGAAAATTGAGGAATTGAAGACTGAACGGGGTGCAAGATCATATCATAGAGCGGAAGTTTAATGTGAGAGATAATGCCAGAGCATTTCACATTCAAGAATCAGTGTTGGTATTGTATTCACAAGGAAAATAGTAGGCTGAATAACCAGAATATCCTAGACAAGAAATGCTGAGTCAATGATTCTCTACCGCTCACTTGTTCTCTCTAGGCTTTAATACTGGTGTATAATAATAGCTCCCATCAAGGTCAGAGATATTACAATACTGGAAAACATACACAGAACCTTCACTACCAATATAAATTCAGTCAAGCCTCTGATTTACTGGGAACGCTTAAAGTCCCCTAAGAATGTATGCGAGAAAAATACATCATAATCTACACCTGGAAAATTCTGGAGGGATTGGTCCCAAACCTGCACTGATATTACTCCACATGAAAGAGAGAGGCTTGATAAAGGGTACGAAATATCTCCAGTGAAAAACAGGGGTGCCATGGGAGAACTCAGTGTGAGGGACCCCGGGACTGCAATACACTCCATTCATGCACAAAGGGAAATTAACAAAAAACTTTTAACTTTCTTTAAGAGGGAATATGGTGAGTTTCTCAAGTCAGCTCCTGACCAACCGAGATGTGGTGCATACTTTAAGCTGCATGTGGCAGGTACACAGTTCGGTAAGTCAGAACAACAACCGGGAGGCCTGGTCTATTATAGTGTTATTGTTTCATCTATAGTGTTTGCACATGACATCATAGAGTGAACGTCAGCCATACTGGCGGTCAAGGTTGTGCCGGTAATACGTGTTTACAACTTCCATGTGGCAACAGAATAGTGTTTATTTGAAGGTTTTTGAGATGCCTGATACTTGCTGTTCTGTGTCTTGTGGCACAGAGACTCAAAAAGCAGTCTTCTCATCTCACTTCTGAAGAGTAAGATCGTCGGAGGCGTAACTGGCATTGATCAGGAGACGAAACTATCAACACAACACACTTGTGTAACCAACGTTTCTTTTCCGATAATTAGTTGGCATTCATTTATATTTATCATACTCTTCAAGGGAGGTTCCTTGGAGCTCATGATCCAAGGGACCGGACTTACCTTTACCCTTGGGTTGAACATGATTGCCTTTCGTTCCTCAAGAGTTACGAATTTACGACCTCTACGGGTTTAGTGCCTTGCTGTGAATATAATAATATAATTACCATCAGACAAAACGTAAAATATAATTTCAAGTAAAATGGACAACAAGTAATTAAGCTGCATAATTCTTAAAACAATTCTATGACTGTGTGATGTATATCATGATCACACTTCACAGTTGCAGTTAACACTACGATTATAATACTGATAACTAAACATGTACCTTAAATTATTTTTAATTATCTTTGTGTACGTTTTTGTGCTGTATTGACAAAAATCCAGAATAATAATATATGTAAAAACATTAAAGTTTAATTGAAATTAATTATTTTTGTTAAAAATTTTAAATTTTTTTTAGACTTGATAGGTTCAAAAAAAAAAAAAGTTAAATACTTGTGTTATTTTTTTGGGTACATTCGGATCACGCGACCGTAAACTATTGCAGTTTCTTCTAATATTATATTTTATCACAGCCACTGCGTAGCAGATATCATGTATTAATTTTTGCAGCCAAATTTTTAAAGAAAAGGAAAAAAGGTTCCCGAGGGGCTTTCCCAAAAATTAAGAAAAAAACGTTTAAATATTGTTCTGGCAACTTGGGGAGTGAAGTAGTAACAGGACTGGGGGGTTTAAAGACAAGCGGAAGGAACGGGGCAGGGGAAGTAGAGACAACGTGGAAAAAGACATTAAAAGGGGAAAAGATTAGATAGGGGAAAATATTATTTTAATGTAATTGTCAACCTCCCCTGTGTGGGGACGTATTCTAACATAATTTCATTACGGAGCCAAGCTACTATTTTCCCAGTCAACTCCATCACACAGGTGGGTTTCTGACAGTGATTTAATTGTCACCTTTTGAAAGACTTTTAACGGAAGCAAGAGAATATCGTTAATATCCCCCATAGCCGTGCCTCGTTGTACACAATATGAAAGAGAACAACAAAAATAATAAGTCTTTTTTCAGCATGATACTATGTTTGTAAGAGATAGGTGACTTCAAGTGCCTTTGCAAAAAGCCCATTTTTATCAGACATTTGGGAGGGGGAAAGAAAAAGGGGAGAGGAGGGTTTTGCGCTTAGGAAAAAATTTTAAACCCGAGGGAGAGGAAATGGGGGGGGGGGGGGGGAAGAGAGGGGAAAACCGAAGGGAAAAGGGAGGCGGCGGGAGGGAGTGGGGTTGGGTTTGGGCTGCAGGAGGGGGAAAACGAACGGGGGTTGGATGTGCCGGAGGGGAAGGGGGTTGGGGGATGGGCATTGGGGTTTTGGGAGTTGGGTAGGGTTTGGGGAGGGGGTGGGGGGGAGTAGGGGGGGGGCCCATCCTGGTTTGGCCCAGGGGGTGAGTTAGTCAGGGGAAGAAGCCGCTGGGTGTGAAGGCTTGACTCCACTTTTATTATTATTGTCATTATTAATGTTTATTATTTTTATTATGACCTTAGCTGGCTAGACCACCACGTGAATGAAACGCCGCGCTCCAGAGAAAAGGCAGGGGAATGAAAAAAGAACAACATTTAATAGAGAGAGAAAAAAAAAAGAGCAGACCCAAGAAAGGGAATAAATAGGGAAGTACTACAGGCGGGACATAGGTGGGCAACATGGGATAAACCAAGTCATTCATACACTCAACAAGGTCGAATGTACAACAGACAAATGCACAATCAATACTGGAGAAAGTACATCACCAGTGGTACTAACAAAACATACCAAAATAAAACATCTTTGATGACAAATCCTTCCTTTTTGTAAACATTCAGGGTTTGAAATCTAATAAACATGACAAAGTTATAAGAGTGGGCTTTTCACAGAAACTAATGCCATTTTGGGAATTTTTTACAGAAACATATATAAGGGTTTTTTTTGGTTGGTGAGATAAGAAAAAAAAACATAATAGTAAAAAGTGACGAGCTAATGGGTTTAATTGGTCATTTGCAACGACACAAAATAAAAAGCAAGCCTTTCGGTAGGAACACGAAAATTTCAGGAAAATATAAGCAGGGGTTTGCAGTGGGAACATAGGGCAAGTTTAAAGTTCCAGCTTCTTAGGATGTAAAGAATGAAAAACTCAAAAGTACACTATATATAAAACCCAAAGAGGATCTCAAGATCTGGGAGTAATTATGTTTTCTGACCTTTCTTGCAAAAAACAAGAAACCAAAATCATGACAGCCAAAAAAATGCGGGGGATAACAAAAATTTCCCAAAAAAGGGAAATGACACATTTCAAAATGATTGGCTTCTCATTAGGAATATTGCTCAATGTTGACGGTCCCCCCTTTAGGGCAGGAGAAAAAAAAATTTAGAGCGGAACAAATTCGAGATCGTTATTGTTATATAGAGCAAAAAAGCATTTAAATTACTGGGAAAGCCTAAGTCCCAAATATGTACCAGGGACGAAAGAGGATACATGAAATATGAAATTGGGAAAGTATTTGGGGGCCTTGTCCTAAATCTTCACACCCCGTACAATACGGAGTGAGATCTGGAAGGAAAAAATAAACCCAAAAGCGGGGGCGCCGGGGCACAAAAAAGGGGAACACTGTATCAACGTCCGGGGCCCCAACTATCAACATCTTACCAACAATCAGAAACACGCGGGACAAGTGCGAATTTTCAAAAAAAGAAACGGGACTAGTATTTCCCCAGGTCCCAAAATCAACCAGGCTGTAAGGATATGTGAGTCAGCGGGCTACCACGCAACGATTGGTTAACCAGGAAAGAACCAGACAACCGGCCCCAAAGGGCCGGCTCTGGGGTAAAAAAAGTGGGAATTCATTAAAACGGTTTTATTATTGGGAAACAAAAAACCCCGCGGGGTTTATGCAGCGCCGGGGGAAGGGGAGGCAATCGGGTTCGACCCAAAAGTAAGGAAAGTTCAATTCCAGGGTTTGAAGAGCATCTCATCACCATCAAGTTACCTCCGTTACAAAAAATTCTGAGCTCAGACACTGATCAACATTACAGTGTTTGGGCTGTTAAATAACCATTTAGAATCATAACGGTCTGTGCGGTAAAATGTAAAATTATGTATTTGGAATGGTGCAAGGTGTCTTAGGGTAAAATGATGCAGATTTTTAAGCTGATTGATGGCAAGGTCTTTTCATTGGGATTGGTGAAGTGTTAGCATTTTTCATGATGTAAAGGGGGGAAATTATTAGTAGGTGTGAATAATAAAAGGGGCAGCAGTTATAGATTGAAAGTGAAGGGGTTTTCAGTTTGTACTGGGGTGAAGATAGAAAGGTCGATATATACAACCCCCGATATAACAAATTTTGTGAATTAAACTTTCCAACACCGAAAATTTTATCAGGATAAGTTTCGCTCACCAGGAGCTTTTTTCAATCTTTTGATTGAAAAATGCTTTTGGTGAGAGAAAAATCATCTTTTAAAAGTTTCCAACGTTGCACAAAGGTGTGAATTTTTGACAGCGTTCCAGATGGACGTTACATAAGACTATCTTTCCCCCATACCCGATGACTCAAGATTTTACCGACCTACTCATATTTACTTGTCCCAATGTTACCTTTAGATATTCTCCCACTGACAGATTTTCCCCCAACCAAAACCCTCTCACCTCATTTTAAATTTCTACCCCCCCTAAAAGGGCCTGCCTCTGACTCTCCCCACTTAAAAAACTTTTGTTAGTTATCTCCATTATCCCTTGAACTGACCAAAGATGCTTGAGCACATACTCCATCATTGTAAAACCCTTTTCTCCATCGGGAGCCAGAGACGGGTACCGCAAAGTTAGACCCGTGCCAGGCCCAAAAGGTCTTGGCGAACATTTAACATACATACTCTCCTTTGGGACGAAAAGCCCCATTTGTGGAGAAGCTTTCTCTTAATAAATGTCTTTGAGCTTACATACGTCTTTTAAAAATACAAAAGATCACTGTGTATAATAAAAAAACAATTTGCCACCAGGTCTTTGTTGGGAAAAGTTTGTTATTAGTTTTTTTTTTGTCCCTTCATACTTTGGGCAGTACCCCCTTTTTTGCCCAAAAGCTATCCCACTCCAAAGTCAACCCTGCCCGGGGAATTACTTGATTCCCATGAATCGGGTGTCCTTTACCCCTAAAAATCGTTTTGGGTTTTTCCACACTTTTAAATTAGTTTATGAGAAACCCAAACCAGCTAAAGAGTTATTGTTTAAAAGGTGTTATGTATAAAAACATGTAAGCACTGTTACTTGCTTACATTATATTATGTATACACACGTGTGAGCACTGTTGCTTACACGGTATCATGTATACACATGTATGTATACATAATATATTGTTTGTGGGTATTTTAGATTATCTCTACGTTCGGTTATATTTTTGCTTTCACTTCCGATCCATTCTTATTTACAAATTCATTGTCTAAATATCAGTTGTTATAAGTATTTAATGGATTAGCGTGCATTACTAGTCGTCATAATTATTTACCACACCTTCGTGTTGACTCTTTTAGATCAGTTTAATTTGTATTGGATGTACCCATACTCACTTTACATTAACCTCAGTAGGCATGAAATGTAATTTATTCACTGCCTTGACAGTGAATGGAGTTAGGTGCTTGAAATGCATGCTTCAGCAGTGATGTGCTCTAAATATTTCCAACTTTTTCTCGTTGACCTATTAAAACTCGTACACACAAGCACCATATCAAGTGATGAACGTTAAATTTAGCTAATTTTAACAGTTAGGTAAGGTTATCAAGCTAGTTTTGGTTATATAAATTATTATACAAATTCAGAAAATGTATCTACCACTGAAGGCGATTATTTCCGTAAATATACATTGTAAAGGCGTTTTTTTCATGTATTGGCAGTGAAGTAATACATATATAATCAAACAACGAACTAAAGGAGCATGAGTTACAGCGTATATTAACATTGCACTATGACGCATGCTGTGCCCCAGTCTCCCCCCATATTGGGTATCAATGTGGGGTATCGTAGCCCACAGCCACATGATACCCGGAGCCAGCCGCCTCGCGTTTATCCTCAGGGTTACTAGATACATAAGTCGACCCAACAAACCATGACATACTGGGAAGATAGATGTACACGAATAGATCTTTAGTTTAATTTGTCATAAAAAGGTGGTTGACAGTTCTGTGCGAAGTGCACTAAGCCCCATTTTATAGTCGTACAAGTATATTTATAACTTGTCCTTTGTGACGAGTGTAGCTCATTATATCTTTGAATCTTGATATTATGAAACCTGATATCTTACATGTGGTAAGGGTTCCGGGGATCACTGCCTTCGTGGCCTTCTCAGACTAAGCATTAAAGTGGAGAGCAAATATTACAGAAATAAAATGATTTCAAACAAACCACGGAACGGGCAGGGTTTGAACTCATGGCAAGCAAGTCCTTAAACTCCATGCCAGTGCGTAAGCCACTCGATCGGCTGGCTACCGTAAGATTCACTCACTTGTCATGGGTTCAAGTCTCACCCTATCCGTGGTTTGTTGACAAGAATAAAGAAACACAGGAAATTAAAGCCAGGTGTATAGTGAAGAAAAGAAAAAACTTGTAAGATTTACCAGCCGTCTTTCGTCTACACGAGACTGAAAGAAATGACTAGCGCTACTGCCAGATTGCAAAACTTGAAACAAGCTTCCTGTTCACATACAACAGAAGGCTAGTGTCTCCCTGGATGGTTGTTGTCCACCAGCTTACCGCTGTTCATACACAGAATATTAAAACCAGCAGTACAATACTTAACATATGGAATAAAACAGTCATTCTGTTTCCTTTAAATGAGAATATTTCCTCACTTAAAATTTTGCATAATCTCCAA
>NW_026465070.1:0-14363 GCF_026875155.1 Cherax quadricarinatus
TGTGGAACATAGTGTACCAGTGTGCGTATCCTAGACTATGGAAGACGTGGACATCCAAGGACACTTCAGCTTCTATCAAGTCACCGATACCTGTCGAAGGTGTGAAGAACACCATAGCTCACGCTACAAGAGCAAGGTAGGTTACGAATTTCTTGTAGTACGGGGGACTGCGCAGTTCTTGAGTCGCAAGGAGTTTGTAATCAACCTACAGTCGGCAGTTAGGTGCGGACTTTTGAGTCCACACAAGTAAGTTTGTCAGCCATCAGTGAATGAAATATGCTGACATAACACCCCCTAGGGGTAATTTATAATCTTACAAATTATAACTCTTCACAGCCCGTTGAGAGATGACTTCGACAGCTTCTCAAGACCTCGTCTGCAGGGGCGGCTGAGCAGGCGATGAGCTGTCTTTCTAAGTTACGTTCAAACTCTTTAAACTTAGCTGGTAATGCCATTTCTCAGCACTATATACTGTATCTTTTTTTCAATATTATATAAAAAGAAAACGATACAAGTAAATACGGGTAGTGGGGGAGACGAGGCCTCTCATCACTACCTGGGTATAGTAGTTTTACATCTTTATTATGCCCACTATACCCATCCTGCGGGTGGTAGTCAAACGGGTTCAACTGCAGCAACACACCTAAAGCCAATAATAACCCAACAAAAAGCCACAGTAAGAATAATCACTAAATCCCATCCCTGGCAACACACACCCCCACTCTTCATAGATCTAAACTTACTCCCTGTTCAGAACATCCACACTTACTACTGTGCAGTCTCTATCTACAGGACCTTAAATTCCAATATTAATCTTGACCTAAAACGCTTTCTTGATAGTTGTGACAGAACCCACAGGCATAACACCAGACACAAACATCTCTATGACATTCCCCGTGTCCGACTAAATCTTTACAAAAATTCAATGTATGTCAGAGGCCCTAAAATCTGGAACACCCTACCTGAAAACTCTAGAACTGCAGACACATTCACCACCTTCAAAACTACCATTAGAAAACATCTTATCTCCCTGATACACCCCATCAACTAACTACACGAATACCACCTGGTGGTTCACACTTACACTCACTCACCCATTTGACCATAAACAGAAATATATAAATAACCATAATTTAAACCTAGAAGATGATTGATCACGTTGACCCTGATCTAAACCTCCATAATCTGACACCCAATCAAAACCTATTGAAAGTAACTGCCTTTATTACACAGCATCACAAGCCAGCACTATCCTAAACAATGCTAAAAGTCTATCAGTACTTAACTACAACATCAGGTCCTTAAGCAAACACTATGATGACCTCCTAGCACTCCTTGAATCACTAAAGACACCCTTCTCCTGCATTATTCTTACTGAGACCTGGCTTAAACAGGACACAATAGATATCTACCCTCTACCAGGATACACAGCAATTCACAACTGCAGACCAAACCAAGTTGGGGGTGGTATTGCAATCTATTTTTTTTTTTTTATATTTTTATTTAAAACAACACAATACATTAAATAAATAAAAGAACACATTATCAGTTCTTACTCAAAATTATAAATCCCATTGTCATATACATTACATCCAATGTAACTATGTTAAGTAAGATTACACAAGATAACATAACAATATTCATCATTATTATTATAACCAAGGAAAACCCAAACCTACAATCTGCATTATTTTTTCCACTTTGTTATTTATATATTATTAATCCACATAACCTTCAAACCCTCCTTTACAATACTCATCATTGCCAGTGCCGACACAGCTGACACTTCTACCCCCCCCCCCCCGTATGTACAGTCCCCATTCTAAATAACATACATTAATTTCCCTAATGAATGGCCATTGAAAACAATTTCTACTAAAATAAACCAACCCAGCAGACTTCCAAACAAAAACAGTCAGGGTCATTATAAGACATGTAGGAACGAGTCCTGCAGTCTCATATGTATACATATACGCATGCATATACACATACGTGTATGTGCACTTATTCATAAGAACCAACTAAATCATACATAGAAATAAATCGCTAAATGACTTGTCTGCAAATAAACTAAATATTACAATTTATGATAGAACTATACCAAAGACATTGGTTCCCCCAAACACCCTACTCATGCACAAAGTTAATGTTACAATATATAATAGGACCTTACATACAAAATAAGGGGATATATAAACCCCATCAAATACTTATATATTTTCGTACATAGTGCATAATGTACATATTCAATACAATAATAAAAAAAGAGGTGTATGACAAGGCTAAATCTATCTTCAGATTAAAAATATATAAGACATAACCTCACATTTTACATATAAATATAAACCTCCTATATAAAATGATTCTTATAACAATAAGGGAAAAAACCGAAAATCACATAACTTTTGACTCTGATTTTACAAAAATTCATAAGGTCTACATACTCCTACAATAAACTTTACCCACATCAACCACCGTGCAAACCAATCAACCATACCTCACCAGGCTTCCAATCACACCAAGAGGGCGCACCACTGAAGAGACCAACCCCTTGCCTCTCACCACCTCAAACGGAGTAAACGTTCAACAGTAAGTCCACGATATCCCTCCGGAAAACTAATTACCCACCTTCCCCCATATAATTGTTTGTTCCTACATGCTGTCCTATAAAAACTCGCCGCCAGCGCTTTTATCCTAATGTTCCCCTCCACCTCCCTCATCCCCCAAGAAACATACAAGTAATCAACTATTACATATCTGATAGCCCTTCCCACCTCTTGGGTACCCCTTCCATATCTAACATTAAAGCCCTAAGGGGTGATATCTTTCCCCCCCCAATAAAAAGAAAACCCTCTTCAACCACAATCTTACCACCTCCAATGCAGAACAGAAATATACTACATGAAAAGCCGTTTCAACTTCCCCACAAAAAGCGCATGACGCCTCTTTCACAAAACCCATTCGTCTTAGCACCTCTTTCGATGCTAACGTCCCCATAAGAAATCTATATACTAATTCCCTCGCTCTTGCCGGTATTCTTAATTTACTAAATTCCACCCATATCACTCTCCAATCATATGTGGGATACACTGCCATCCCTTGCATTAATTCCTGACGACGGCCCACACCCACTAACCGTTTTAACCTTGAGTTTTTTTAACATTGCATACCTTTAACATAAACCGCAACATGTCTTCACACTCCACTAAGTCCCTGCCACCCCACCATTTGCGGATATCCCCCATCACCTCCCCCACCCGAAGACCCCTTTCCCCCGCTGCCCGAATATACCTCTGCTTCACATATAGCCGCCTTCACCCTAGACCCTAATGCAATCAATCCCAGTCCTCCCTGCCTTACCGCAGTCATTACTACATCTTTGCCCAACCACGCCCTCCCATAGCCCCACACATACCTTAAGACCCTTCTTTGCATTTCCATAATATCCTGACTTCTTAATGGGTAAATTTCCGCCACTCCCCACACCTTACTATAAATCAGCGTATTTACCACCACAACCCTTTGATGCAAGGTTACATCCCCGGCCCTTAGACCCCTCAGCCTACTCAAAGCTCTGTCCATTACCATTTCTGAATTAACCCTCCTACTCTCCTGTGCATCTGCCAAAAACAAAATCCCACAAATCTTTAGCCTATCTACAGTTATCCAACCAAACTCCTCCCCCAAGGTCCCTCCTACCCAAGCGCCTACCTCCAACAACCGTGATTTCTGCTTATTAACTCCTCATCCCAGTAGCATTCCCAAAAATCTCAATTACCCTTCCCACTTTTCTTAAATCTTCAATCTCATTAAGTAAAACAGTTGTATCATCTACATAACCAACAATAATTCCCACAATATCCTCCACTCTCCCCCAACCTTCCCATCCCACCATCAACCAGAACATAGAAAGGGTTCTGCATACATGCAAATAGTATTTGGGAGAGTGGACACCCCTGCCTTAAACCCCTTCCCATGCTTACTGAACTACCCAACCTCCCATTTACCTGTACTCTCATTGATGCATTCTCATACAAAGTCCTCACCCATCCAACCACCCTCCTCCAAAACCCATTCTCACCATACTCTCAATCAAAAATTCCCTATCCACATAATCATAAAGCTTTCTCCCAATCCAGACCTAGAATACCTCCCTTATTTACTACCCTCAAGGAAATCCCGAATACGACCATGACCTACCCGCATACTCCTCCCCGGGATACCAAACTGTCCCCCATGTATCACCGACCCCATGACCTTCTTCAGTCTATTACCCAAAATTTCGCAAAAACCTTGTAATCTGCGCACATCAAAGATATTGCACGTAAGCACTCAACTCTCTACCCCCCCCCTTCTTTGGCACCAAAACTATGACACCCGTACTTTGCGATATGCCCAACTTCCCACTAGTTAACATATGGTCCAATAGCCTAACAAAACACTGCCTAATACACCCCCCAATGTGCTCTATAAAAATCATTTGGTATACCGTCTATCCCTGGTGTTTCCCGGTACTCATCCCGAAAACTGCCTCTTCCACCTCAACCTCACTTATACCAACCTCCAACCCCACTCTATCTTGCTCACGTTAAAATGCTATGGAACCCCCCTTCAAAAAAACCCTCCCAGGAACCCCCTCCCTCCAACTCCATTTCTCTCTAAACCAACTATCAGCATAGAGACTCATACTTTCCGTATTGGATAGGACTCGACCCCCTGGATACCCTCCCACCCCAGGGCTTGTCTCCAATTGTAGAATGGTGGTTGCACTCTGTCGGTCCCGAAATTTACGTAAAACATACCCAGACGGTTATCACCCCACAAAACATCCTCTAACCCCGCCCTAACCCTAATTGCATCAAACCTATCATTGTGTAATTCAGCTATTCTACTCCGCAGTCTGTCCATATCATCCCTCCTACCACCTCCCCCAACATAACAATCTTGCAACTGTCCCTCCAGATAATTTTGCAACCCAAAACGCCACCTCGCCTCCTCTCGTCCCCTAGCCTTAAAAAAATTCGCTATTCCAGGTTTTGCCTGCATTTCCCACCAATCTAACAGATCTATCTCCCTGTTCCTAGCCTCCCAAAAAGGCAACCACCAATCACTGAAAAAAGGCCCTCTCCCCCTCCTCCTTAAGAAGCCTTACATTTAATTTCCAGTACCCAGAATAAATACGCACCACTCCATCCCACATCAAATCTGCTATTACCGCTCTGTGATCAGAAAACCCCACATCGAAGGTTTGCACCCTCACAACATCTATACCCTGCTTAATATAAATTCTGTCTAATCGCGCTTCATATCCCCTACGGACGAACGTATGCTCCACTAGGTAACCCCCCCTCCCCACCACATCAACAACCCCAATATCTCGCAATACATCCCTCAGCACACTCAGCACACAACCCGCCCCTCTCGGTTCGACATCACCACTCCTAATCACACAATTCCAATCACCTCCTATTACTGTTATAGCAGGCAAACCTCTCAAGTGATACAGCAATACCTCTCTGACAAAATCTACTTTTACCCTGATATTACTAGTTGCTGGCATGTAAACTCCCACGAAACTAACTCGACTCTCACCCCAGACGCCATCCACCCTCACGATCCTCCCACCCCCCCCCCTCTTCCCAACCGATGACACGCAAGGGGCTGGTCTCCTTTACCGCAACTGCTACCCCACCTTTCAATTGCAAACCACTGGTTACATACATCCGATATCCTTTTCACCCTCAACACACTACCAGCCCTGTGATTATGCTCTTGCAAAAAGCATATGTCAACATCAAACCGCCTTAAAAACCACTCAAACCAAACTTTCTTGACCTCAGTCTTAAGTCCATTAACATTAAGCGTGACACATCTGAAAATTACAGAAGGGGCGGCTTTCCCCCTATGCCTCTGGGATTTACCCACTGCACTTTTCATATTACGTGTTCCTTTGCCACTCGAGTTTTCCTGTGCAATCACTTCCCCCCTCCCTTTCCCAATTTGCAACTCAGGCACACCTCTACCACTATGTGTCCTCGGTTCCACAACCGCTGCCCATGACTTCTTCCCCGGCCTCTGCCCTGGGGTAATGACCTCATCTATCTCTGATGCCGCAGTTCGTTTCCTAGAACTCACACTTACACACATATCACCCTCAGACAATTCCTCCTGGTGTACCTCCACGGCCACCACATGCTCCCGCCCAATCTTACTCAAGTCTTCCTCAACAATTTGTTGTCCCTCCAAAGTTCCAGCTTCACATGAACTGAGGACACCTTTTGCACAGGGTTCCTCCTCATCCAAAAAATCCTTGATCACATCTGCCAATAACCCATCCTGGGTTGAAGCTCTCCTGGACGAAAGTCTCCTCAGATTCACCTTCAACTCCCCCGACGCCCCTGGGAGAGTGACACATGTCTCCGCCGCCGCCACCTCCCGGTCGACCTCTTCGCTCCAGAGGTCATTCCTCCCGGCCTCCCGAGGCATCAGAGCCAGGCACCAAATTACACGACTGTTGAAATCACAATTGGAGTGTCGAGAATTCGAGAAGCCCGCCTCCTAGACACTGGGCTGCCATGTGCTCATAAGAGCTACATAGACGACATGTTTTCCTTTGCCCAGCATAGTACACATAAACCTGTGTTCTACAACCGATCATCGTAACATAGGATGGTATAGGCCTTGTTAAGGTCATTTTAAGGTGTAAGAACCTTCCGGCATTCCTTCATATGGACCATCCCTCCACACCCCCATTGTTGCAGATGCACTGTCCCATAACTTCGAAAAAACTCCTGCAGGCCATAAGCCGTAGCCTCGAAGGGTACATTCCGTACCTTCACCCATGTGAAGTACTTAGAGACGTCATGTAACACAACATCCATCGTTGAATTCACACTCATGCGTTGTTCCTGGTAATGCTCGACAATTCTTGTGTAGTAATCGACTCGTAGAAATTTCACAAAGATTCTTGTTAAAACATTAAGGGCGACGCCATACAATTCCTCGTTGGGAATACCATATGTATCCCTGATGATGTTAGGGAGAAGGACGTTCATCGTATCTCCACTTAACGTACCACGAACCAGCTCTATGCAGATAGTATTCACTCTCCGTACTGTATGTTCCGCCATGTTGATATCCCAATGAGCAGCGCACGTCCTCACTACTCAATGGTTGTTGCTGAACTAAGGTAGCTCGCCTGAAGACAGCAGAGGGGTGCCGAGACAACCTCACTCCACCTTGGTCAGGCAGCGAATGTTTGCAATCTATTACTCTAACCAATTATCTTGTCTTAGCACCACTTGCTTTAGTGATGAATATGGGTAATACATTTTTGCTAATTTTACTGTAAAAAACCTTAAGACGCCTATAACAATCGGTGCCATTTACCGGATACCTCACACAAACATCCCAAATTTCAGTGAGAAATTAAAGTCACTAATAACAAACAGACAAATGAATAAGCACCACCTTCTCTTAGCTGGAGACTTCAACATCAACCTTGGCTTACTAGATGATCAGCCTGTAACTGATTTCATCAACAATATGAACAACACACTTCTCATACCAACAATAACTAAACCAACCAGGCTCACTGAGACAAGTGCAACCATAATAGACCACATATGGACCAATATACTAGCCCCCCTTAAATCAGGGATAATCACAGATAGCACTACATACCATTACCCTACCTTCCTCCTGACAAACATTAGTAAACCACCACTTGAATACAACAAAGTCTCATTTAGACTCCATGACGAGGCCTCAGTAAGGAAGTTCACAGCTGACCTAGAGACTGTTGATTGGCCTACAGAATTCTCCAAGGCCAATGAAATGGTATTGATGACTGGACAGACATTTTTCTTAACAAATTACTTAGACTATACAACAAACATTGTCCTATAAAAACAAAACAGATCACAAACAAACGGCTTGGTTGCCCATGGCTAACCAGCACCATTCTGAAATCCATTGACAAGAAACACCAATATGAAAAGCAATATAGACAGGGCTTAATACACAAAGATACTCTTAAACACTATTCATCAGCTCTCACCAAAGTAATAAAGAAAGCCAAACAACTATACTACTCCAGTAGATTCACAGACACTAGAGGAGATATAAAAAGAGACCTGGAAAACACTCTCTCAGATTCTAGGGACCCACAAACTGAGAAAAACCAAGAATATTGTCCTAACTAAACCTAATGAAACACCACTACATCCCACTGACACAGCTAACAAGATAAACGACTTCTTCTCAAACAGGATCTAATCTCGCCAGTAAAATCCCACATACCAATGCCCATGCCGGGGACTACCTAGATGGGAATTTCCCTAATTCCTTCTATCTTGCACCAACTGAGCCCACGGAAGTCATTGAGATTATAAAGTCACTTAAAAATAACTCGGGGAATCTGTCTCATGTCCCACCATTACTGTACAAGCGAGCGGCCCATGTCCTTTCGCATGCAATTTCATTACTTTTTAACAAGTCAATAGAGACTAGCACCTTCCCGAAACTACTCAAGATGGCAAGGGTTACACCAATACATAAAGGTGGTGACCCTACAGACTTAAACAACTATAGGCCAATATCTAACTTACCATTGCTATCCAAAATCTTTGAGAAACTCGTGCACAGGAGACTGTATTCATTTATAACGGCTCAAAACATACTCAACCCCTGCCAAATTTTGGGAAATTCAGGAAAAATAAAAGCACTAATGATGCAATCATAAAAATGCTAGATCTGCTTTAAACACAGCATTGGAAAATAAGGAATATCCACTAGGAATTATTTTTGACCTAAGAAAAGTTTTTGCCCACAGTAGACCACGACATCCTACTCCACAAACTTGATCATTACGGTATAAGAGGCCATGCGCCTGCTTATTTCAAATCTTAAAATTACTAATAGGTATCAGTAACGTCACCATTAAAGGCACAGCATCAGCAACACGGCCACTTGAACTGGAGTTCCGCAGGGAAGTGCCTTGGTCCCCGCTCTTCCTCAATACATTTAATGACCTTCCAAACGTATCCCAACACCTGAAACCCATTCTCTTTGCTATGACAAAGACTTATGTCATCTCTCACAATAATCTTTCCACCCTCAACAGCATTGTGAATGAGGAAACTGATTAAAATATCGACTTGGATGACAGCCAATAAACTTACCTTAACACTGACAAAACCTACTATATTTAGTTTGGTAGCAGAGCAGAGATGCACAAATTAACATTAAGATTGACAACACTCTAATTACCAAAAAATAATGGGGGGAAATTCCTAGGCTTATATCTTGACAACAACCTGAATTTCAGCACCCATATCCAGCATATAACCAAAAAAGTATCCCCAAAACGGTTGGGATCCTCTCCAAGATACGATACTACGTGCCACAAAATGCCCTTCTCACACTAAACCACTCACATTTTTTATCCATACCTCACCTATGCTATTTGTGCTTGGGGGTCAACTGCAGCAACACACCTAAAGCCAATAATAACCCAACAAAAAGCTGCAGTAAGAATAATCACTAAATCCCATCCCTGGCAACACACCCCCCCACTCTTCATAGACCTAAACTTACTCCCAGTTCAGTACATCCACACTTACTACTATGCAATCTACATCTACAGGGCCTTAAACTCTAATATCAACCTTGACCTAAATGCTTTCTTGATAGTTGTGACAGAACTCACAGGCATAACACCAGACACAAACATCTCTACGACATTCCCCGTGTCCGACTAAACCTTTACAAAATTCAATGTATGTCAAAGGCCCTAAAATCTGGAATACCCTACCTGAGAACTCTAGAACTGCAGACACATTCATCACCTTCAAAACTACCATTAGAAAACATCTTATCTCCCTGATACACCCCGTCAACTAACTACACGAATACCACCTGGTGGTTCACACTAACACTCACTCACTCATTTGACCATAAACAGAAATATTAATCTCAATCTAAAATAATGAATCCTGTGATACTCCAATACTGAAACTATGTACTGTGCCAAAACAAAAGCATTCACATTGCTAAACTTACAAACTAGTATTTAGTCACTTAGCCATAATACCAACTTACCTCATAATTTGTAATATTTTACAATTAAGAATAAAACTAAGTATGCCCGAAATGCCTAGCCATGCTAAGCGTTCTAGTGGTACACTCGTAATCACAATTTTTACTACATGTAAACCAAACAATAACCAAATTTCTGTAAACTCAGCATTGTAATCCTTATAGAGAATAAACTTTGAATTTGAATCAATCTCAATCTTAAAATAATGAATCCTAACTAGTCATAAGTTGGCCTGTGATACTCCAATACTGAAACTATGTATAGTGCCAAAACAAAAGCATTCACATTGCTAAACTCACAAACTAGTATTTAGTCACTTAGCCATAATACCAACTTACCTCATAATTTGTAATATTTTAAATTTAAGATTTAATCTAACTCTGCCCGAAATGCCTAGCCATGCTAGGTGTTCTAGTGGTACACTCTGTAATTATTATTTTACTACATGTAAACCACACAATAACCAAATTCTGTAAACTCAGCATTGTAATCCTTATAGAGAATAAACTTTGAATTTGAATTTGAATTTGAAGACTGCACAGGTACATAATGAATCCAGGGACTGGACCGCAAAGTTCGTCACATGACCATTGCTCAGACCTTTCTGGTTCACTCCTCTTCATAGTAAAGTAACAGCAGAACAAGATTGCACTGTAAGTAGAGATATTCCCTTCGTATTTAATAAGTCAGGCAGTCTTCAGTGGCTCAGCACAGTCTTTCATGGCTCAGTTGATAAGACACGAATGACGCTGCTTGGCAGCGTTACATCTCCGCTCTTAAAAGTAACTGAGAGTTGGGAGCACCATTGATTTTCCTTAACTCTTACACTGTTTTCATCTCTGATCCTTGACTCTACTTATCCCTGACTCTAAGAGTTACTTGATTATTAGTCATATGAATATACCAGTTACCTATTTGTGTCTCTTATACATGCATACATAGTTACATACATAAGGAGTTAGACCTACGTGCATGCCCGTTTATTTGACCAGTATTAACAATACATATGAATATATTAGATCAAGATTATATTACTAATATATCATCTCAAGGTTATATTACTAATATATCATCTCAAGGTTATATTACTAATATATTAGATCAATATTATATTACTAATGTGCTAGATCAAGGTTATATTACTAATATATTAGATCAAGGTTATATTACTAATATATTAGATCAAGGTTATATTACTAATATATTAGAGCAAGGTTATATTACTAATATATTAGATCAAGGTTATATTACTAATATATTAGATCTAGGTTATATTACTAATATATTAGATCAAGGTTATATTACTAATATATTAGATCTAGGTTATATTACTAATATATTAGATCAAGGTTATATTACTAATATATTAGATCAAGGTTATATTACTAATATATCGGCTCAAGGTTATATTACTAATATATTAGATCAAGGTTATATTACTAATATATTATGTCAAGGTTATATTACTAATATATTAGATCAAGGTTATATTACTAATATATTAGAACAAGGTTATATTAACAATATATTAACAATACAATAAATCAATTTCCCTCTATCTGCAACCCCTTTCATTAAATATTCTTAAGTTAAATTCTTAACATGAATCACACTCAGACTGTCACTGACATCATCTAGTAATTCATTCCACTCCTTTATCGCTGAGTAATACAAGGTTAGGTTAGGTAAGATTGGTCAGGAAACAGGACAAGTGTTTCCTGGGTCTTAGTTATATGATGACCAGCAGCTGGAGCTTTTGGTTATCTGACTTAGCGGTCCTCTTTAAAAAATAAGATTATTATTACAATGGTTGTTTGAACTGACTACAAAATCGTGTTGACTAGACATAGTTCCATACTGAACTGGGTTCCCAACACTGACAACATTAGCAGCAAAATATTCAGATCTAGCACTGAGTGTTAGTAATTTTATTTATATACATGAGTGTATTTCAGTTGCTTTTCTCTATCTGCCACATTATTTCCAGTTTTTGTAAATCATCCTGGATTACACGTTCCTTGGGACTCAGGTACACCATGAATTTCATCTTATTCTGGAAAATTTGTACTCTCTTTTTCATATTTTTTTTGTTTTGTTAGAGCAGAGTGCCATGAAGAACGAATATAATGCATGTGGCATTGTATAAGAGCTAGACATAGAGTCCTGCCATCCTCAGTAGGCAAGCACTCTGGGCCCCTCGATAGAGGTACTTGCTGTATGATCCTACGAGTTTAGGGCTTCCCCCTTGATTATAATAATAATAATAATAATAATAATAATAATAATAATATAATAATAATAATAATAAATAATACAGAGGTGCTTTAATCTGACATTATGATTTCGTGAGTCGTGCGAGAAAGAACGGGCATTCGTAGATATTTCACTGAGATCATCGTTGAGAGGGACTCTCATTACACAGTACATAAAAAAATTATTTGCCATTTTCACTGCAAGACTCTTGTTCCACTGATAGTATCTTAGCTACATTCTTTGAGTCTTTACCTGAGACTATGAGAGGACTGTTATTTACATATAAGAGCATATGACTTAACACTAATGTACATGTCATTTACACAGTACAGGAAGAGTAGGGACTCAAAATACTCTTTTGTGGAACTCCACATGTTGTAGCCAGAGGTTCTGATTCTTCATTACTGGGATTAACAATTTGCTTCTTGTAGGTAGGAAATAAACCAGTGTTTAGAGCTTATGGTGATAGTTTGTAGTTTGTTATTTAGTATACTTTGCTTCACTACATCATATTCCCTTTAGTAAGTTTAAGATCATCATGCCTTTGAAATTCCATGTTGATATTGGGGTTTATATAATCTATCAGGTTAATTAAGGAGATATTCGTTTAGAGAGATCCCCTGAACCCTGACTGGCAGCTGAGGACGATGTTATTGTCATTGAGATACTTAGTTACATCATAATATACAGATTTTGATTCGATTTTGCACATCGTCTTGAGTATACTAGGCAGGACAATAGTTACTGACATCCCATCTACTACTTTCTTGAAAATGGGAGTGACTCGAGCTACCTTGAGTTCACCCAGCACGGTATTGGTGATGGATAAATTCGTTATGTGAGCTAAGGTTATTTACGTGACTGACTGGCCAGGGTACGTCCTCATGCGACCCAGCCTGACGGCGGGGGCAGCGTCATAGCAGGTTTAAACTATGCTGACATAACAGTATTTGAAAAGTCCGTGGCATCACGGCTTGTGTATCTGAAATAAACTGACAAAGAGACAACACAATATAGTGTCAGGGGTCCTAGACCGTTCAACTGCCTCCCATCATACATAAGGGGGATTACCAATAGACTCTTAGCTGTCTTCAAGATTAGATTTTTTAGATTTTGCCACCGAAGTGGCTAGTTTATTGTGCACCCCATATCCATCCAGTGGACGGTAGAGCAAGAGCATATGGATACACAAAACGCCTAGGAACTAGGCCCCAAAGGGTTAACAGGAAAACATATGAATTTATATCTACATATCTATAGTTCACTTATCTGTTACAAGCAAATTTAGGAAATTTGCTTAGTATATCTGGTATTTTATTTTCATTAATAAGATATCTTGACATGTCACATAGGTTATTATACTGTCTGTCTCTGTATTCAAGAGGGAGTTGGATAGACACCTAAAGTCAGTACCTGACCAACTGGGCTGTGGTTCGTACGTCGGTTTGCGGGCAGCCAGCAGTAACCGCCTGGTTGATCAGGCCCTGATCCACCGTGAGGCCTGGTCATGGACCGGGCCGCGGGGGCGCTGGCCCCCGGAACATCCTCCAGGTATACTCCAGTAGTGTGACTACAGTGTCCTCAGGCTCCGTGTTATTGCTTGGATCTACCTTACTTAGTTACTTTTGTATAAATTCATAAAATGCATCTAATTGTTGAAAATTGTTTGGGGTGACTCATTTATTACTGAAGTAGGTTGTTACAGAGTTGCGTTGAAGTTGTATAATACACCTGCCAATTTACCGACTGATGATGATCCAACAGTTGCCACTGTTTATTCTTCGTGACATACCTCGTTATCACTATTTTGTACTAACTTAAAACAGTTCCTAGTTACACCCAAGGGCTTTTAGTTGATGTTAGAGGCTTCCGGGGTTGTTCCTATATTCTTGAATTTTAGTTATAGCGCCTTGCCTTTGTCCTCTTTACAAGCTTCTGCCCATAGTTCCTCACAATGTAAATATTCATAAATGGTTGGAACATCCTGCACATTTGTTGTAAACCTCAACAA
>NW_026465071.1:0-78370 GCF_026875155.1 Cherax quadricarinatus
ATCCTTGGGGCTCTCCTTTGCCCTGCGGAAAGCATTTGATACAGTGGATCACGTCTCCTGCACCAAAAAACTAAATCTTTTACGCATCACAGGACTTCTCTTGTTACCTAAAATCTTATCTTAACGACAGGCACCAGTATGTATATGCAAATGGAATTAACTCCACTATCCAGCCTGTAGCTGTCGGAGTACCCCAGGGCCCCAACTCCGGGGTCCACTTCTTTCTCATCTACATCAATGATTTTTCCCAAATGCATCTTAACCCCTTAAACCAGTTCTTTCGCAGAGGGACACTACTTATGTCTACTCCCACTCAAACACAACTATACTTAGACACTGTAAACAACGAACTGCTAAAAGTATACACTTGGATGATTACCAACTCACTCTTAACATAGACAAAACATACTCCGTGCTATTTGGAAACAGTAAATATCCAGCTGGGGATATTGGTAAATAGTTCCCCCATTACAAGACACACTGAGGGTAAATTTCTAGGTCTTCTCCTTGACTGTAATCCTAAATTTCATACCCACATCCAGCATATATCCAAGAAAATTTTCTAATCAGTAGGCATCATTTCCAAGTTTACGATACTATTTTACCACAAACAAACATCCGTGCCCTATGCCACTCTTTAATATACCCTTACCTCACCTAAGGTATTTATGCCGGGGGAAATCAACCACAGCCAACCTAACAATAAGCTATTGTGCGGAGGGACTACAGCTCCTGTGCCAGACGGGAACACTCCACCACACTACAAAAGCCTGAATCTTTTAAAATATAAAGATTACACTCATTAATATTGTGCCAATATATATATACAGAACATTGAACTCCTTTATAAACCCAAACCTTTTACTTGCAAACCCCACATTAGTCTTAAGTTAAATAAAGATTTATTAAAAGTTAATCACTCTTTCTTGTCTAGACTTAAGTATTTATGTACTAGGATAAGTCTGCCTGATATTTCCCGCCATCATTGCCACTTTCTTGTACTTAACAAATAAAAAATTGTAAATACACATTCTAACTTTGTTTAAAAAAAAAATCTTTGTCTTTGTCATGTTGCCTTTGTTTATGTTGCCTTTGTCATGTTTCCTTTGTCATGTTGCCTTTGTCATGTTGCCTTTGTCATGTTGCCTTTGTCATGTTGCCTTTGTCATGTTGCCTTTGTCATGTTGCCTTTGTCATGTTGCCTTTGTCATGTTTCCTTTGTCATGTTGCCTTTGTCATGTTTCCTTTGTCATTGTTTCCTTTGGGCATGTTCCTTTGTCATGTTTCCTTTGTCATGTTTCCTTTGTCATGTTTTCCTTTGTCATGTTTCCTTTGTCATGTTTCCTTTTTTCATGTTCCTTTGTCATGTTTCCTTTGTCATGTTTCCTTTTTCATGTTTCCTATGTCATGTTGCCTTTGTCATGTTGCCTTTGTCTCAATGTTTCCTTGTGTCAAGTTTCCCTTATGTCCATGTTTCTTTGTCATGTTGCCTTTGAGTTCATGTTTCCTTGTACATTTGCCTTTGTCATGTTATCCATTTGTCTGTTTCCTATTGTCATTTTTTCCCATTGTCATGAGTTTCCCTTTCTGTCATGTTGCCTTTGTCATGTTGCCTATAGTCCATGTTTCCTTTGTCCATGTTAGCCTTTGTCATGTTTACCATTTGTCATGATTTCATTTTGCGTCATGATTCCTTTGCATGTTTCCTTTGTCATTTGAGCCTTTTGTCATGTCCTTTGTCAATCTTTCCTTTGTCATGTTGCCTTTGATCATTTACTCCTTGTCATGAGCCTTTGTCAATGTACTTCCTTTGTCATGTTGCCTTTGTCATGTTTATTTTTACCCCTTTGTCATGTTGCCTTTTGTCATGTTGCCTTTTGCGTCATGTTTCCTTGGTCATGTTGGCCTTTGTCATGTTGCTTTGTCATGTTGCCTTTATCATGTTCACTATTGTCCCATTTTGCCTTTTGTCATGTTGAGCCCTTTGTCATGTTGCTTTGTCAAGTTGCCTTTGTCAGCTTGCCTTTGTGTCATGTTTGCCCTTTGTCATGTTTTCCTTTAGGTCATGTTTGCCTTTGTCATGTTGGCCTTTGTCAGTAGCTTATGTCATGTTGCCTTTGTCCATGTTGCCTTTGATCATGCTATACCTTTGTCATGTTTCCTTTGACACTGATGCCTTGTCATGTTCCCTTTGTCATGTGCCTTTCGTCATGTTGCCTTATGTCATGTTGACCTTTGTACATGTATTCACCTTTGTCCATGTTGCCTTTGATCATGTTTGCCTTTGTACCATGTTGCCTTTGTCTCCCCCCAAAAATGTTTGCCACTATTGTCATGTTGAGCCCTTTGGTCGTTGCCTTTTGTCATGTTGCCTTAGGGTCCTTGTAATAAGTTAACCTCTACAAGCGTTCCACATGTAGTTGTTCACAGATGTTGTAGGAACAAACCTTACAATCTAAAAAGGAGATACAATAGAATAAATAAGCTGATTATTTACAAAAAACATTAAATAGACAAAATCAAGCTTTTAATAATAAAATAATAATAATAATTAATAATAATAATAATAATAATAATAAATAATAAGGTACCATGTATAACTATATTAAGAATTCACTATCTTTTTTTTTTTTTTACTTCCACACATTAGGTAGGTTATAAACTGTTCTTGGAAAATGGCTTGGTGCTAGGACTGAAGTGTTGGTGCTAGGACTGAAGTGAGTGGTGCGCTGAGGACTGAAGTGTGGTTGTGCGATGTAGGACTTAAGTGCTTTGGTGGCTAGGACTGAAGTGGTTGTGCTAAACTGACAGTGGGTGGTAGCTAGGACTGAAGGGTTGTGCTAGCACTGAAGTGGTTGGTGCTAGACGAAGTGGGTTGGTGCTAAGGACTGAAAGTGTTGGTGCTAGGACTGATGGCTGTGACTAGGACTGAATGGATTTGGTGCTAGGAACGAAGTGATTGGTGAGCTAGGACAGAAGTGGTTGGTGCTAGGGACTAGAATGGTTGGTACTAGAGAGGACCTGAAGATGGTTTGTTGCTAAGGACTTGAATCTTGGTGGCTAGGACTGAAGTGGGTTGGTGCTAGGACTGAAGTGGTTGGTGCTAGGACCTGAAGTGGCTGGGTGCTAGGACTGAAGTGGGTGGGTGCTAGGACTGAAGTGCCTGCGTGCATATGGACTGAAGGGGTTGGATGCTAGGACTGAAGTGCTTGGTGCTAGGACTGAAGTGGTTGAGGTGCAAGGACTAGAAGGGACTGGTGCTAAAGACTGAAAGTGTTTGGTGCTAGAATGAAAGTGGTTGGTGCTAGGACTGAAGTGTGGTGGTGCTAGGAATAGAAGTGTTTGGTGCTAGGACTAGAAGCGGTATTGGGTGCTTTAGCAGACTCAGAAGTGGATTGGTGCTAGGAAACTGAAGTGGCTGGTAGCTAGGACATTGAATGTGGTTTGGAGCTAGACTGAAGTGCTGGTGCTAGGATCTGAAGTGTGTTGGTGCTAGAGACTGAAGTGGTCATGGTGCAGGACTAAGTGGTTGGTGCAAAGGACTAGAATGCACTTGTGCAGGGACCTGAAGTGGTTTGGTGGGCTTAAGGACCTGGAAGTGGGGCTGTGCTAGACTGAAGTGGTTTGGTGCTAGGGACGAAGTGGTTGGTGACTAGGACAGAAGTGGTTGGTGGCTAATGACTGAAAGTGGTGGTGACATAGGACTGAATTGGTTGGTGCTAGGACTGAAGTGGTTTGGTGCTAGTATTGAAGTGTGGTGAGCTAGGACTGAAGTGGCTGGTGCTAGTACTGACGTGGTGGCTGCTATGGGACTGAAGCGGGTGGTGCTAAGAGACTGAAGTGGCTGGTGCTAGGACGAATGGTTGGTGCTAAGGACTGAAGTGGGTGCGTGGCAGGACTGCGAAGGTGATTTGGAGTGCAGGACTGAAGTGGGTGGTGCTAGGACTGAAGTGGTTGAGCAAGGACGTAGGGTTTGGTGTTTTTTCTAGGACTGAAGTGGGTGGCGCTAGGACTGAAGTTGGTTGGTGCTAGGACTGAAGTGGTTGGTGCTAGGACTGAAGTGTTGGTGCTAGGCGTGAAGCGGGCTGGTGCTAGACTGAAGTGGTTGGTGCATAAAGGACTGAAAAGTTGGCTGGTGCTAGGACTGAAGTGGTTGGTTGCTAGACTGAAGTGCGGATTGGGTGCAGGACTGAAGTCGGCCTGTGCTAGGACTGCAATGGTTGGTGCCTAGGACTGAAGTGGTAGGTGCTAGGGACTGAAGATGGCAGGTGCTAGGACTGAAGTTAGTTGTTGCTAGGACGCAGTGGGTGGTTGCTAGGACTGAAGTGGTTGGTGCTAGGACTGAAGTGGGCGTGGTCTGCTTAGACTGAGATGGTTGGTTTCTTAGGACTGAAAGTGGGTTTGGTGCATAGGGACTGAAGTGGTGGTGCTAGGACGAAAGTGCACATGGTGCTAGAACTGAAGTGGTTTGGTGATAGGACTGAAGTGGCTTGGGTTGCTAGGAACTGAATGGTTGGTGCAAGACTGAAAAGTGGTTGAGTGCTAAGGACTGAAGACAGGCTGGTGCTAGACTGATGTGGTTGGTGCAAGGACTGAAGTGGGTTGTCTAGGACACTGAAGTGGCTGGTGCTATAAGGAACTGAAGTGGCTGGTGCTAAGGACTGAAGGGTTGTGCGAAAAGGACTAGAAGCGGGTGGTGACAAAGGACTGAAGTGGCTGGTGCTAGGCGACTGCGAAGTGGTTAGGTGGCTAAGGACTGAAGTGGTTGGTCACTAGGACATGAAGGGTTGGTGCTAGGAACTGAAGTGAGTGGGTGCTACAGGACTGAAGTGGGTTGTGCTAGGACGGAAGTGGTATGGTGGCTATGACTGAAGTGGGTGGTGCTAGGACTGAAGTGGTTGGTGCTAGACTGAGAGTGGTACGCAGGTGACTAGGCTGGAAGTGGTTGGTTGCTAGGACGGAAGTGGATGGTGCTAAGGACTGAAAAGTGGTTGGTGCACTAGGACTGAAGTTGGCCTGTGGCTAAAGGACTGACACATGGTTGTGCTAGGACTGAAGTGGCTGGTGCTAGGACTGAAGTTGGCTGTACGCCTAAGGCTGAAGTAGTTTGGTGGCGAGGACTGAAGTGGCGTTGGTGCTAGGACTGAAGTGGTATGGTGCTAAGGACGAAAGTGGATTGGGGCAAGGATTGAAGTGGTTGTAGCTTAGGACTGAAATGGTTGGTGAGCTAGGACTGCGAAACGTGCGTTGGTGCTAGACTAAGAAAGTGGTTTGGTGCAGGACTGCGAGTGGTTTGTAGACTAGGACATGAAGTGGTTGGTGCTAGGACTGAAGTGGTTGGTGCTAGGACGAAAGATGGTAGGTGGCTATGACTGCGAAGGTGGCCATGGTGCTAGACTGAAGAGGTGGGATGCTAGGGACTGAAGTGGTGGTGCTAGACTGAAGTGGTTTGGGTGCAGGACTGAGAGTGTTGGTGCTAGACAGAAATGGTTGGTCTAGACAGAAGTGGTTGTGCTAGGACTGAAGTGGATGGATGCTAGGACACTGAAGTGGTGCGCTGCTACAGGACACCTGAAGTGGTTGGTGCAGGACTGAAATGGTTGGTCGCTAAGGACTGAAGTGGTGGGTGCTAAGGACTGAAGTGGTTGGTGCTAGGAACTGAAGTGGTTGAGTGCTAGGACTGAAGATGGTTTTGGTGACATAAGGACTGACAGTGGTTGGTGCTAGGAACAGAAATGGTTGGTGCGTTAGGACTGAAGTGGATTGGTGACACAAGACTTAAGTTAGGTTTGGTGCTAACAGGACTGAAGTGGGTTGGTGCTCTGTTACTACAAAGCGGTTGGTGCTAGGACGAAGTGGTTGGTGCTAAGACTGAAGTGGTGGTGCTAGGAACTGAATGGTTGGTGCTACGGCCTGAAGTAGGTTGGTGTAGGACTGAAGTGGTTTTTGGTGCAGAGGACTGAAGTCGTGGGTGCTAGTACTGAATTGGGGGTGGTTCTAGGACTGAATGTGCTGGTGCGTAGGACACGAAGTGGCTAGGTGCTAGGACTGAAGTGGTTGGGCTAGACACTGAAGTGGTTGGTGCTAGGAACTGTAAGTGGTGGGTGACTAGGACTGAAAAGTGTTGGTGCCTAGGCTGAAGTGGTGGGTGACTAGGACTGCGAAGGGGCTGGTGCTAGACAAGAACGTGGTTGGTGCTAGGACTGAAGTGGGTGTGCATAAAGGAATGAAGTGGCTGGCTAGGACTGATAGTGGGTTGGTCTAGGACTGAAGTGGTTGAGGTGCTAGGACTGAAAGTGGTGGGTGCTACAGGACTGAAGTGGTTGGTGCACACGAGGACTGAGTGGCTGGTGCTTGAAATGGACTGAAGTGGCTGGTGGCTAGGAATCTGACAAGTGCTGGCGTTGCTGGAATGAGTGGCACGTGGCGAGGACACCTGAATGTTTGGTGCTAAGGACTGAAGTGGCTGGTGCTAGAGGACAGAAAGTGTTGGTGCAAGTACTGAAGTGGTGGCGTGCTAGGACTCTGAGTGGCCGTGCAAGACTGAAAGTGGCTGGTGCCAGGACTGATGATGGCTGGTGCTAAGGGAACTGAAGTGGGTTTGGTGCTAAGACTGAAAGTGGTTGGAGCAAGAGGACTGAAGTGGTTGGTGCAAAGGACTGAAGAGGCTGGTGCTAGGACTGAAGTGTTGGTTTGCTAGGAATGAAGTGCGTTGGGTGCTAGGACTGAAGTGGTTGGTGCATAGGACTGCAAGTGGTAGGTGCTAGGACTGAAGTGGTTGGTGATAGCACTGAAGTGGTTTGATGCTAGTATCACTGAAGTGGGTTTGTGCTAGACTGAAAGTGGTCAGGGTGCTAGGACAGAAGTTGCTGCGTGCTATTACTGAAGTGGTTTGTGCAAAGAGGACTGAATGGCGGGTGCTAGGACTGAAGTGGTTGGTGATAGGACTGAATGGCTGGTGCTAAGGAACTGAAGTGGTTGGGTGACAGTGAACTGAAGATGGCGTGCTAGGACTGGAAACGTGTAGTTGGTGCTAGGACTGAAAGTGGCTGGTGCAAAAACTGAAGTGGTGGTGCCAGGACAGAAATGGCTTGGTGCTACGGACTTGAAGTGGTTGGTCTAAGGTACGAAGTGGTTGGTGCTAGGACTGAAAGTGGTTGGCTAAAGACTAAGTGTTGGTGAGCAAAGGACACTGAAATTGGGGCCTGTGCTAGGATATAGAGTGGTTGGCGTGCTAAATGGACTGAAGTCTGGCTGGTGCGAGACTGAAAAAGTGGTTGGATGCTATGACCTGAAGTGCATTGGTGCTATGACTGGAAGGGTTGGTGCTAGGACTGAAAGTGGTGGATGCTAGGAACTGAAGTGGCATGCGGTGCTAGGACTGGAAGTGCTGCGCTAAAGGTACTGAAGGGCTGGTGCAAGGACTGAAGTGGTTGGTGCAAGGCTGCGAATGATTGGTGGCTAGGACTAGAAACGTGGTGGCCAGACTGACGTGGTTGGTGCAGGACTGAAGTTGGTTGGTGGTAACAACTGAAGTGGTTGGAGGATAGACTGAAGTCGGCATAGCTAGAGACTGAAGTGGCTGAGGCTAGACTAAAGTGGCTGGTGCTATACTGAAAGTGGTTTTGGTGCTAGGACTGAAGTGCGTTTGGTGCTAGGACTGAAGTGGTTGTGCTAAGGACTAAGTGGTTGGTGCTTAGACTGAAGTGGTTGTGACTGGACTGAAGTGGTTTGGTGCTAGAACTGAAGTGGTTGGTGCTAGGACTGAAAGTGGCTGGTGCTATGGACTGAAGTGGTTGGTGCCTAAGAATGAGTGGCTGGTGCTAGGATCTGAAAATGTTTGTGCTAGCACTGAAGTGGTCGGTGCTAATACTGAAGATGGTCAGGTTGCTAGGACTGACGTGGGTTGTAGCTAAGGACTGTAAAGTGGTTGTTGCAAGACAGAAGTGGTTATAGGTGCTAGGACTAAGTGGTTGGTGCTAATGACTGAAGTGGTTGGTCTAGGACTGAATGGGTTGGTGCTAGGACTGAAGTGGTTGTGCTAGGACTGAGTGGTTGAATGCTTATGATCTGAAGTACGGTTTTGGTGCTAGACTGAAGTGTTGGTCTAGGACCGAAGTGGTTTGGTGCTAAGGACACATGAAGTGGTTGGTGCTAGCACTGAAGCGTGGTTGATGCAGACTGAAGTGGTTGGTGGCTAGACTGAAGTGGGATTGGTGCTAGTACTGAAGTGGTTGGTGCTAGGAACTGAGTGTTCGTGCTAGGACATGAAGTGGTTGGTGTAGAACAGAAAGGTGGTTTGTGCTAAAGGAGCTGAAGTGTTGGTGCTAAGGACTTAGAAGTGGCTAGGTTGCTAGGGACTGAAGTGGTTGGTAGCTAGACTGAAGTGGGTTGGTGCTAGGACTGAAGTGGCTGGTGCTAGGACTGAAGTGGTTGGTGCTAGGACTGAAGTGGTTGGTGCTAGACTGAAGTGGTTGGTGCTAGACACTGAAGTGGCTGGGCTTATTACTGAAGTGGTTGGTGCTAGGACTGAACTGAGAAGATAGTTGGTGCTAGGACTGAAGCGGTTGGTGCTAGGACCTGAAGTGGTTGGTGCTATGACTGAAAGTGGTTGGTGGCTACGACTGAAGTGGTTGTTGCAGGACTGAAGTGGGCTGGTGACTAGACTGAGAAGGTGGCTTGGTGCTAGGACTGAAGTGGTTGCTGGCTATGAACTGACAGTGGCTGGTGCTAGGACTGAAGTGGTTGGTTGCTAAGACTGAAAGTGGTTGTGACGAGACATAAGTGGTTGTGCTAGGACTGAAGTGGTTGGTGGGCTAGGACTGGAAGGTGGTTTGGTGCTAGGACTGAAGTGGTTGGCGTGCTAGACTGAAGTGGATCTGGTGCAAGACTGAAGTGGTTGGTGCTAGGAACTGAAAGTGGTTGGTGCTTAGGACTTAAGTGGTGGTGCTAGACTTGAAAGTGGTTGTGCTTTGACTGAAGTGGTTGGGCTAGGACTGAAGTGGTTTGGTTTTCTAGGACAGAAGTCGGTTGTGCTAGGACTGAAGTGGATGGATGCTAGACGACTGAAGTGGTTTGGTGCTAGTTCTGCAAGCGTTGATGTAAGGAACTGAATCGGTCTGGTGGCTAAGGAACTGAAGTGAGGTTGAGTGCTAAGAGCTGCGAAGTGGCTGGTGCTAGGACTGAAGTGGCTGGTGCTAAGGACTGAAGTGGTTAGGTGCTAGACTAAAGTGGTTGTGCTAGACTGAGTGGTTCAGTGCATAGTACTGAAGCGGTTGGGTGTTAGGACCTGAAAGTGGTTGGTGGTAGGACTGAAGTCATGGTTGGTGCTAAGACTGAAGTGGTTTGGTGCACAGGACTGAAGTGGTTAGGTGCTAGGACTGAAGTGGTTGGTGCTAGGACTGAAGTGGCTTGGTGCTAGGACTGAAGTGGTTGGTGCTAGGACTGAAGTGGCTGGTGCTAGGACTGAAGTGTTGGAGCATAGGAACTGAAGTGGTTTGTGCTAGGACTGAAGATGGATGGTGCTTGGACAAGTGGTTGACATGCTATGAATGAAGTCTGGTTGGTGCTACGGACTAAAGGGGGCGTGCCTGAGGACTATAGAAGTGGTTGAGGCTAGACTGAAGTGGTTGGTGCTAGACGAGTGGGCTGTGCTAGGACTGAAGTGGCTGGTGCTTAAGGACTAAGATGGCTGGTGCTAGACGACTGAATTGGGCTTGAGTGCTAGGACTGATGCTGGAGCTAGGACTGAGTGGCTGGTGCAAAGGACTAGAAGTGGTATGGTGCCTGTGGAACTGAATGGTTGCAGCTAAGGACTGAAGTGGAGTTGGTGCTATGGACTGAAGTGCTGGTGCTAGGACTAGAAGAGGCTGGTGCTAGGACTGAAGTGGGCTGGTGCTAGGACTATAAGTGGTTGGGTGCAAGGACAGAAGTGTTGGTGCTAGGACTAGAAACGGTTGGTGACCAGGACTGAAAGTGGGTTGGGTGCATACGACTGAAGTGTTGGTGGTAGGACTAGAAGTGGTTCTGGTGGTAGGACCTGAAGTTGGCTGGTGCACTAGGACTGAAGACGGCTGGTGCTAGGACTGAAGTGGCTGGTGCACAAGGACTGAAGTGGTTGGTGCAAGGACTGCGAAGTCAGATGGTGCTGAGGACTGAAGTGGTTGGTGCTAGACTGAAGTGGTTGGTGCTAGGACTGAAGTGTTGGGTCTAGGACAGAAGTGGTTGTAGCAAGGACTGAAGTGGTTGGTGCATAAGGACTAAAGTGGTTGGTGCTTAGACTGAAGTGGGTACTGGTGCTAAGACTGAGTGGTTGGTGCTAAGGACTGCGAAGTGGCTGGTGCTAGGGAAACCTGAAGTGGTTGGTGCCAAGACTGAAGTTGCTGGTGCTAGGACTGGAAGTGTTGGGTGCTATAGGACTGAAAGTGGTTGGTGCTAAGACTGAAGTGGTTGGTGCTAGGATGAAGTGGGTTTGGTGCAGAACTGAAGTGCGGTGCATGAGACTCGAAAGTGGCTGGTGCTAGAGACTGATAGTGGCCTGTGCTAGGACTGAAGTGGTTGGTGCTAGGACTGAAGTGGTTGGGTGCTAGACTGAAGTGGATTGGTGCTAGACGAAGTGGTTGGTGCTAGGACTGAATGGTTAATGTGCTAGGACTTGAAGTGGTTTGGTGCTAAGACGAAATGGTTGGTGGCTAGAACTGAAGTGGGATTGGTTCAATGCTAAGGACTGAAGATTGTTGGTGCTAGAGAATGAAGTGGTGGTGCTAGGACTCACGAAGTGGTTGTGCTAAGGACTGAAGTGGTTGGTAGCTAGGACTGAAGTGGCTGGTGCAAGACTGAAGTGGTTGGTGCCTAGAACTGAAGTGGATTGGTGCTAGGAACAGAAATCGTGGTTGGTGCTAGGAATGAAGTGGTTGGTGCAAAGGACTGAAGTCATTTTGGTGCTAAACTGAAAGTGGCTGTAGCTGAGGACCTGAAGGGTTGGTGCTAAGGACTGAAATGTTCGGTGCTAAAGGACTGAAGCGGTATGGTGCTAGGACTGAAGTGGTTGGTGCTAGGACGAAGTGGTTTACGGTGCTACGACTGAATGGTTAGTGCTAGGACAGAAGAGGGCTGGGGTGCTAAGGACTGAAGTTGGTGGTGCTAGGACTGAAGTGGTTGGTGCTAGGACTGAAGTGGCTGGTGCTAGGACTGAAGTGGTTGGTGCTAGGACTGAAGTGGTTGGTGCTAGGACTGAAGTGGTTGGTCTAGGACATGAAGTGGGTTGGTGCTAGTGACTAAGTAGGTTTGGTGCTTAGGCTTGAAGTAGGTATATGTGCTAAGGACTGACAAGTGGCTGGTGCTAGGACTGAAGTGGTTGAGTGCTAGGAACTGGAAGAGTTGGGAGCTAGGACTTAAGTGGTTGGGTGCTAGGACTGAAGTGGTTGGTGCTCGGAACTGAAGTGGTTTGGTGCTCAGGTACTGAAAGTCGGTTGGTCTAGGACTGAAGTGGTGGTGCTAGGACAGAAGTGGTTGGTGCTAAAATGAAGTGGTTGGTGCTAGTACTGAAAGCGGTTTGGTGGTGAGGACTGATAAGTGTTGGTCTAAGTACTGAAGTGGTTGGTGCTAGGACTCAGCGGCTGTGCTAGGACTGAAAGTGGGCTGTGGCATAAGGACTGAAAGTGGGCTGGTGTAGGAGAAGTGGTTTGGACTGACTAGGACTGAAGTGGCGGGGTGCCAAGGACTGAAGTGCTGGTGCTAGGACTGAAGTGTTGGTGCTAGGACTGTGAAGTGGTTGGTGCTAGGACTGATTGGGTTGTGCTAGGACTGAAGGTGGTTACGGTGCTAGGAGACTGAAGTGGTTGGTGCTAGGACTGAAGTGGTTGGTTCAAAGACTTGAAGTGCTGGGCTAGGACTGAAGTTGTGTTGGTGCTATGACTGAAGTGGTTGGTGATAGGAACTGAAGCGGTGGTGCTGGACTGGAAGTGGTTTGGTAGCTAGACTGAAGTAGTTGGTGCTAGGAACTGAAGGTGTTTTTTTTTTGGTAGCTAGGACTGAGTGGTTGGTGGCTAGGACTGAAGGTGGTTGGTGCTGAGGAACTAAGTGGATGGTGCTAGGACGAAAAGTGAGCGGTTCGGTGCAGTACTGAAAGTGGTTGGTGCTAGGACTGAAGTGGTTGGTGCTAGGACTGAAGTGGTTGGTGCTAGGACTGAAGTGGCTGGTGCTAGGACTGAAGTGGCTGGTGCTAGGACTGAAGTGGCTGGCTGCTACAGTGACATCTGAACAGTGGCTGTGCCTAGGACCTGAAGTGGTTGGTGCTAGGACTGAAGTGGTTGGTGCTAGGACTGAAGTGGTTGGTGCTAGGACTGAAGTGGTTGGTGCTAGGACTGAAGTGGCTGGTGCTAGGACTGAAGTGGCTGGTGCTAGGACTGAAGTGGCTGGTGCTAGGACTGAAGTGGTTGGTGCTAGGACTGAAGTGGTTTGGGTGCTAGACTGAAGTGCTGGTTCTTGGACTGAAGTGTTGATGCTATGAATGAAGTGGTTCTGGTGCTAGGACCCTGAAAGTGGGCTGGTGCTAGGACTGAGTGGTTGTGCAAGACTGAAGTGGTTGGTGCTAGGACTGAAGTGGCTGGTGCTAGGACTGAAGTGGCTGGTGCTAGGACTGAAGTGGCTGGTGCTAGGACTGAAGTGGCTGGTGCTAGGACTGAAGTGGCTGGAAGGCTAGACTGAAGTGGCTGGTGCTAGGACTGAAGTTGGTTGGGGTGCAGACTGAATGGTTGGTGCTTTAGGACTGAAGTTGTTGGTGCTAGGACTGAAGTGGTTGGTGCTAGGACTGAAGTGGTTGGTGCTAGGACTGAAGTGGTTGGTGCTAGGACTGAAGTGGTTGGTGCTAGGACTGAAGTGGTTGGTGCTAGGACTGAAGTGTTCTTGGTGCAAGGACTGAAGTGGGAGGTGCTAGACTGAAGTGAGGTTGGTGCAGGACTGAAGTTGTTGTGTGCTAGGACTGAAAGTGGTTGGTGCTAGACTGAAGTGGCTGGCGCTTGGACTGAAGTGGTCTGATGCTATGTGAAAGTGGTTGGTGCTAGACTGAAGTGGCTGGTGCTAGGACTGAATTGGTTGGTGCCTATGACTGAAGTGGTTGGTGCTAGGACTGAAGTGGCTGGTGCTAGGACTGAAGTGGTTGGTGCTAGGACTGAAGTGGTTGGTGCTAGCACTGAAGTGGTTGGAGCTTAGGACGAAGTGGTGTTTGGTGCTAAGACTGAAGGTGGCTGGTGCTAGGACCTGAAGTGGTTGTTGCAGGACTGAGTGGTTGGATGCTAGGACGAAGTGGTTTGCTAGGAGGACTGAATGGTTGGTGCTAGGAAGCCTGAAGAAGTTGGTGGCTAGGACTTGAAGTGGTTGGTGCTAGGACTGAAGTGGTTGGTGCTAGGACTGAAGTGGTTGGTGCTAGGACTGAAGTGGCTGGTGCTAGGACTGAAGTGGTTGGTGCTAGGACTGAAGTGGTTGGTGCTAGGACTGAAGTGGTTGGTGCTAGGACTGAAGTGGTTGGTGCTAGGACTGAAGTGGTTGGTGCTAGGACTGAAGTGGTTGATGCTATGAATGAAGTGGTTGGTGCTAGGACTGAAGTTGGCGGTGCTAGGACTGAAGTGGTTGGTGCTAGGACTGGAGTGAGCTGGTGCTATGACAGATGTGTTTGGTGCTAGGACTGAAGTTGGTTGTGCTAGGGACTGAAGTGTTGGTGCAGGACTGAGAGTTGGTGCTTAGGAACTGAAGTGGGGTTGGTGCAGTACTGGAGTGGCTGGTGCTAGGACTGATGTGTTGGGTGCTAGTACTGAAAGTGGTTTTGCTAGGACTGAAGGTGTTGGTGCTGATGAATGAAGTGGGTTGGTGCTAGGACGAAGTAGCTGGTGCTTAGGGACTGAATGGTTTGGTGCTCAGGAACTGAAGTGGCTGGTGCTAGACTGAAGTGGTTGGTGGCTCAGGACTGAAGTGGTTGTGCAGACTGAAGCTGGTTGGTGCTAGGACTGAAGTGTATGGTGCTTAGACTGTAGTGGTTGAGGTGCTAAGACTGTTAGTGGCTGGTGCTTGGAACTGAAGTTGGTTGGGTGATAGGACTGAAGTCGTTGGTGCTAGGAATGAAGTCGTTGGTGCTAGGAATGAAGTGGCTTGGTGCTAGGACTAAATGTAGAGAGCTGTACTGTCTGCACATACAGCCCAATTTCTGTCCTCCAGCTTAGTTTCATATTCGCAACGCACTCAGGTGCTACCCACCAAGGCCTTGCCACTTCAGTATGCCCAGACTTGCCTCCCCTCACTCACACAGCGGCCTGGCATCAAACACACAAGGTAGGCCTCCCAGCTCTTCTCCGTGGCATGGCCCTGCCCGGGCCATGGTCACAAAACACAACAAGCTGTTGAACCCAGGCACTAGTTTATCAATAAAGTAAGAAGCCTCCGAAGACAATCCATTTAACACCCCCCCGGCCGCTACAGCTACCAAACAACTCGTTTTAAATGTGGCAGCGGTGGGATTCTGTACGTGGACGCTGTAGCGTGGGGTCTACTGTGACGCACTCATAATTCTCGAAGACTTTTCGACAAATTCGGCTGGAATCCTGCTAGACCTGTGTCCTGGATATTTAAAAAGTGCAGACACGACGACATCAGGATAACTCGTTGAGAGACGGATGCTTCTGTATGGGATGATGAAGTGAAGATGACTTCATACCTCTTCCTCCCTCTCTTCAGGCAAACACAACTGCTGCGAGCACTGCTGGTACCATTATAACGGAAGACATCTCGAGGTGACGTCAGGCAGACATCGTGAGGTGACGTCAGCAGACATTGTGACGTCATGAAGTCGGGCAGCATCGTGGGTGGGCGATGTCACGTAGACCTACAAAGCCACGTGAGTTACCAGATGTCCCAGGCCTCATGCTGTGGTCTGCTGCCTGCATCACATCGACGCCACCCACGATGCGCCCGACTTCATGACGTCACGATGTTTTGCTGACGTCACCTCACGATGTCTGCCTGACGTCACCTGGGAAAATGTCTGTTGACGTCACTGCTGCTGACGTCACCTTGCGACATCACGCCTGACATCACATGATGTCACATCGAGTGTCTAGTAATTATTTAAAGTATTGTCGAGAAGATTGAGAGAAGATATATGTCGTGTGTTAATTAATTCCTCTCAGTGTTCTCACATTTTATTATGTCTTAGTGTCAGTTTTGTGCACAGAAAAGCATCTTTTGCTAGTTTAAGCCATGTTGTACCGTATGTACAGCGGTGTGTTTTTTGTAAGTTTTCCGTGTGTCCAGTGAGGTCTGGGGGTCAGACCCTTGAGTTGCACCACTAGATCACCGCGTGACCAGTGTTTGACAGCTGATTTCTCAGCCCTGAGCGTATGAGCCCCCTTGTACAGAAAGCTTTTATGCTTGTCGCTCGAGATGTTCTGCAGAATCGTACCTGCTACGATTCCCATCGAGATTTGTTTCACTTCACCTCCAGAACCTTCATAGTGCAGTTATATGTAGAGAAACAAGTCTGGGGATGCTTAGACTAACCTCTGCTATAACTCCAACTGCACGAGAGATGATACTCCGTCAAGCCGCAGCCAGGCCTGTCGCAGCGCAGTGTCAGCCTGTGCACAAGCTTCAGTGAGGCAGCCTGCACAAAGATTGATGTCACTTTGACTGCTAGCTCTCATCATCACTGCATCTGTGTTTCTGGAGAAGTTCCGGGGTCAACGCCCACCGCGGGCCCGGTCTGTGACCAGGCCTCCTAGGTCAGTGTCCCAGGATGCGACCCACACTCATTACGAACTATCACCCAGGTATCCCATTTTACTGATGGGAACATAGACAACTGTGGAAAAATAAACACGTCCAATGTTTCTACTCTGGCCTGGGAATCGAACCCAGTGCCCCTCACGTGTGGAAGCGAAGCGTTAAACCACCATGGCCACCAAGCTTTCGCCCAGTCGTCACTGTGCACGACTTCGCTTCCCACGCCGCCGGCAGTGGACAGCCCAGCGCACAGTAACATCCGAGAAGTGTCCTCCTGAGTCGCTTGCCAGAAGTCCTCCACAGTTGCCGATATTTGACGACAGCTCACTCGAGGGCACCAGCCATGTCGTGCCCCAGGTAGAGTGAAAAGCCTGCAGCGACTCCTAAGATGTCTGGTCTGCTTCACCGTTCCAGAGAGACCCGTACCTCCCTGTTACGCTCACACCGCAGCGATGTCTCCCCGTGTTGCAGTATCTGTCCAGATGCAGGAAGGCGTGCAGGTGGATACACTTTCCTGATGCTCACTGCCTTGACCACGATGTTTAGCACACCCCACATGTTTGTTTCTTTCCTCACCTGTAAGGAAGTTTTTTTTTTTCCATGTTCATATGTTATATATGTTTTATTTTGTGTTCGTTGCCCTGTTCCTACCAGAGAGAGACCGAGTTTTCTTTTAACACCCAGTATTGTCGCGTCGGACGACGCGCGTAGGTGGCCGAGCGTAGTAGACAGCCTGACTACTGTCTGCACCGACAGACCATGGGGTGTCCTAGCCAGCTTAGTTCATATTTCGCGCCACCTTCAAGTGCTGCCACCTAGGCCCTTGCCACTTCAGATGCCCAGACTTCAAGCCTCGCCCTCACGCGACAACAGCGGCCCTGGCCTATCAACACACAAGGCCTCCCAGCTTCCTCTCATCGGGGCATGGCCCTGCTCCGCCCATGGGCACAAACACACAAGCCTGTGTAACCCAGCACTAGTTATCAATAAAGTAAGAAGCCTCCGAAGACATATCATTTAACACCCCGCTACAGCTACCAAACAAGCTCGTTATATGAGGTGGTTGGTGCTAGGACTGAAGTGGTTGGTGCTAGGACTGAAGTGGTTGGTGCTAGGACTGAAGTGGTTGGTGCTAGGACTGAAGTGGCTGGTGCTAGGACTGAAGTGGTTGGTGCTAGGACTGAAGTGGTTGGTGCTAGGACTGAAGTGGTTGGTGCTAGGACTGAAGTGGTTGGTGCTAGGACTGAAGTGGATGGTACTATGAACTGAGTTGGTTGGTGGCTTAGGACTGAATGGACTGGTGGCTAGGAACTGAAGTGGTTGGTGCTAGGACTGAAGTGGTTGGTGCTAGGACTGAAGTGGTTGGTGCTAGGACTGAAGTGGCTGGTGCTAGGACTGAAGTGGCTGGTGACTGAGGACTGAAGTGTTGGTGCTAGGACTAAAGTGGCTGGTGCTTAAGGACGAAGTGTTGGTGCTAGTACTGAAGTGGGTTTGGTGCTAGGACTGAAGTGTGTGCTAGGACTGAAGTGGTTGGTGCTAAGGACTGAAGTGGTGGTGTAAGGACTGATAAGTGGTTGGGGTTTCTAGAGACTGACATGGTTGGTGCTAGGACTGAAGTGGCTGGATGCTAGACTGAAAGTGGTTGGTGCCTAGACTGTAGTGAGCTGGGTTGCAAGATTGATGTGGTTGGTGCTAGGATGAAGTGGTTGGTCAGACTGAAGTGGTTGGTTCTAGGTTGAAGTGGTTGGGCTAGGACTGAATGGTTGGTGCTAGGACTGAAGTGGTTGGTGCTAGGACGAAGGGGTTTGGGTGCTAGGTGAAATGGTTGGGTGCTAGGATGAAGTGGTTGGTTTAGGACTGAAGGGTTGGTGCGGACAAAGTGGCTGGTGTGGAGCCTAACATGTCAGACAATCAGTCCTTTAGGGTTGTAAAATAAAAGGTGTTTAAAGCGTGAAAACCCCGCTGGGTTAAAAAAACTGTGCCCACTTCCACTTGTAATAAATAAGTTTATTCAGGTTAACCAGTCACATAGTTTATATACTAGCAGAATGGTAAAAAACCCGGATACCCCCAAAAAATCAGACAGAGGGACTTATTTTCCATAGGGGGGTTTGTACCACACTAGTGTTGGTTGTTAGCCTTGACCAAATTTTAAAAAACCAACATATCCCGGTCACTGCTTGACACCCAAAATAAACCCCGGTCACTGGGTTGACCCAGTTTTAAATTTAAAGTGATTTAAATTCGTTTCTTTTAAATCCCGTATTTTTAACTTTTTAGTTTTTCTTTTTGTCTAATATCCTTTTCTAGGGGGCCCCATTTCCCATGTTGTGGGGGTAGTCCCGGAAAATTAAAAGGGGAAAATTAAAGGGCCGGGGCCCGGGACCCAACATTACACAGGTTTCCTAATGGAAACCGGGACTGTACCTCAACATTACAAGGTACCTAATGGACCCGGGACTTTACCCCCCCCAAACCTTACAGAGGTACCTAATGGTCCAGGGGCTGTACCCCAACATTAAAAACAGGGACCTAAAGGATTCCCGGGGTGTACCTCAAAATTTACAGGGGGTACCTTTAAAGGCCCCCGGGCTGTTTCCCTAAAAAATTTTCCCGAGGTACATAATGGATCCGGGACTGTATCTCAACATTACAAAAGGAAAACCCAATGGATCCAGGGACTGGGAAACCCCAAAAATTTCAGAGGTACCTAAAGGGTCCAGGGACTGTAAACCTCAACATTACAGAGGTACCCCAAGGATCCCAGGGACTGTAAAACTCAAAAATTTAAAAGGGGAACCCCATGGATCCGGGACTGTATCTCCAAAATTTTCAGAGGTACCTAATTGGGTCCGGGGGGGGTTTTACCTCAACAAATTTTTTAAATACCCTAATGGATTTCCCGGGGCTGGGATCTCAAAAATTTTCAGAGGTACCCAAATTTTTGGAAAAAACCCCGGGACGTAAAACTCAAAAAATTTCAGAGGTACCTAAAAGGATCCAGGGACTGTACCCCCAACATTACAGAGGGACCTAATGGGGCCAGGGACTGAAACCCCACCCTTTTCAGAGGTACCCCTTTTGGATCCGGGATTACCTTTAACATTTCAGAGGTACCTAATGGATCCAGGGACCCGTACCTCAGCATTACAGGGTACATAATGGGATCCGGGGGCTGTAAACCCCAAATTACAGAGGGTTTGGGTTTTGGTAAAAGGGTTTTTTTACCCAAAAAAGGACAAGCGTTTCCTGATGCAGGTTTAGTCAGATGATGACCAGCCTTTGGGCATTGGGCTTTTGTCGGGGGCCCCTTTAGCAGGCCCTTACCGGTCCACCCCTTTAAAAATAATGATAAATTTTTAAAATAATTGTTCTATTACAGAGGCACATAATAGGTCCAGGGGCTGTACCTCAACCCTTACAGAGGGACATTTAAAAAGGGCCAGGGGGCTGCACCTCAAAAATTACAGAGGGGACAAATGGGCCAGGGCTGCACCTCAACATTACAGAGGTACATAATGGGTCCCGGGGGGCCACCTCAAAATTACAAAAGGTACATTTTTTAAAGTCCAGGGATGCCCCCTCAACATTACAGAGGTAATAATGGGGACAGGGGAAATGCCCCCTCAAACATTACAGAAGGGACATAATGGGGCCCGGGACGGGACCTCAAATTAAAAGAGGTACTAAGGTTTCCCGGGGGCTTGGAAACCCCAAAAATTACAGAGGTACTAACGGTCCAGGGACTGCACCTCAAAAATTAAAAGAGGTACATAACGGTCCATGGGCTGCCCTCAACATTACAGAGGTACATAACGGGCCAGGGGGCTGCCCCCTCAAAAATTACGAGGTTTCATAAAAGGGGCCAGGGGGCTGCCCTCAAAAATTTTTCAGAGGTTCATAATGGTCCCCGGGGCCCGAACCTCAAAATTACAGAGGTCCCTAACGGGCCCGGGACGGCCCCTCAACATTAAAAGGAAAAAAAATACCTTTAAAGGTTCCCGGGGGCTGTACCTCAAAAATACAGGGGGGACTTTAAAGGTTTCCGGGGCTGCACCTCAAAAATTTTCAGAAAGGGACATAAGGGGCGGGGACTGTACCTCAACATTAGGGGTACCCTAAAAGGTTCCCCGGGGCTGCAACCCCAACATTTCAGAGGGGGAAAAAAAATGGCCCCCCCCAGGGAAATGTACCCCAACATTACAGGGGGTAAATTTTAAAATTTCCCGGGGCTGCAAACCCAACCTTACAGAGGTAAAATAACGTCCAGGAACTGCATCAAAAATTACAGAGGTACATAAAAGGTCCCGGACTTTCACCTAACATTACAGAGGTACATAACGGTCCCGGGAAATGGGACCTCAAACCCTTACAGAGGTTTATAAAAAGGTTTCCCGGGACTGCACCTCAACATTACAGAGGGTTTTTTAAAAGGTCCAGGGGCTGCATCAAAAAATTTTCAGAGGTTTCTTTAAAGGTCCAGGGGCTGTACCTAACATTTTTTAAAGGGACATAAAAGGTCCCCGGGGGTGCACCCCCAACTTACAGAGGTAAAATTAAAAGGTCCAGGGGCTGTAAACCCCAAAAATTACAGAGGTACAAACGGTCCAGGGACTGGGAAAACCTTTAAAATTCAAGGTACATAACGGTCCAGGGGCTGTACCCCCCAACAACAGAGGAAAATAAAGGTCCCCGGGACTGCAACCCCCAACATTTTAAAAGGGGCATAACGGTCCGGGGGCTGCACCCCCAACAAATTTCAGAGGTTTCTAACGGTCCAGGGGCTGCACCTCAAAAAAATTTCAGAGGGGACATAACGGGTTCCCGGGAAGCACCTCAAAAATTTTCAGAGGTACATAAAAGGTCCAGGGGGCCCGCACCTCAAAAATTACAGAGGTACTTTAAAGGTCCAGGGACTGGACCTCAACATTACAGAGGTACATAACGGTCCATGGACTGTACCTCAACATTACAGAGGTAATAACGGTCCAGGGGCTGTAACCCCAACAACGAGGTACCTAACGGTCCAGGGACTGTACCCCCAAACATTACAGGGGGAAATTAAAGGTCCAGGGACTGTACCTCCAACATTTTCAGAGGTACATAATGTCCCTGGACTGTACCTAAAAATTACATGAGGTACATTAAAGGTCCAGGGACTGTACCCCAACATTACGAGGTACATAAAGGTCCAGGGACTGTACCTCAAAAAAAAACAGAGGTACAAAAAAGGTCCTTTGGGCGGGACCTCAACATTACAGAGGTAAAAAAACGGTCCCCTGGGGGCGGGACCTCAAAATTACAGAGGTACATAACGGTTTCCCGGGGTGTACCTCCCAAAAATTCAGGTAAAAATAATGGTCCCCCGGGCTTTTAACCCCCAAAATTAAGAGGTACATTAAAAGGTCCAGGGGGGCTTACCCCAAATTACAAGGTCCCTAAGGTCCAGGGGCTGTACCTCAACATTACAGGGGGGACATAATTTGGGCCGGGACTGTACCTCAACATTAAAAGAGGTACATAATGGTCTAGGGACTGTACATCAACATTTCCCGAGGTACCTAATGGTCCAGGGACGTACCTCCAAAGTTACTGAGGGACATAACGGTCCAAAGGGGCTGTACCTCAACATTACAGGGTACATAACGGTCCCGGGGGCTTACCCCAAAATTACAGAGGTACATAAGGTCCCGGGACTGTTTCCCCAACATTACAGGGTACATAACGGTCCAGGGACGTACCTCAACATTACAGAGGGACTAACGGTCCAGGACTGTAATTTTAACATTACAGAGGTACAAACGGTCCCGGGACTGTTTCCCCAAAAATTACGAGGGGAAATAACGGGCCAGGGACTGCACCTCAAAAATTTCAGAGGGGACATAACGGTCCAGGACTGCACCCCCAACATTTCAGAGGGACATTCGGGGCCCCGGGGGTGCCCCCTCAACATTTTCAGAGGTTTCCCAAAAAGGCCAGGGGGCTGCACCTCAAAATTACAGAGGTACATAACGGTCCCGGGACTGCACCTCAAAAATTACAGAGGTACATAACGGCCAGGGGCTGCCCCCTCAACATTACAGAGGTTTCATAAAAAGGCCAGGGACTGCACCTCCACCATTACAGAGGGACCTAACGGTCCAGGGGGGTGCACCTCAAAAATTACAGGGTACTAACGGTCCGGGACTGGGCCCGAAAATGTTTAAAATTGAACAAGTTTTTTTTTGGCCCCCGGGGGCCCCCGGGGGTAAAACCCCCGCTTCACACAGGGGGAGGGCCCGGGTTCGAATCCCCCGGGGGTGGAAACATTTCGACACGTTTCCTTACACCCCGGTTTTCCTGTTCACCTAGCAGCAAAAAAGGTTTTTCCCGGTTTTTATTGGGCGGTGTGGTTCGCATCCTGGGGCAAGAATTTAAAGGGCCCCAAAAGGAAAAAAAAGTTGGGGCAATTTCCCCGAGGGCGCCTGACTTTCTTGGGGTTTTCCCGGGTGGGCCCAACCCTCCCGGGGTTTTAAAAAAGGTTTCCCCTTATCTTTTCTTATTTATTGGGTCATAACTGCATGATTTATTAAAACAAATATTTTTTTTATGTTCTTGGTAGCAGGTTTGGGAGACAGGTACCACCCCGGGTGGTACTTCCGTACTGTGGTAGTAGGTTGGTAGACAGGAAAACCCCCCAGGGGGTACTTTCTGTTTCTGTGGGGAGTAGGTTTGGAGAAAAGGTTTCCACCCGGGGGTACTAAAATGTACTGTGGTAGTAGGGGGGGGAGACAGGAAAACCCCAGGGAGGTACTACTGTACGTGGTATAGGTTGGGAGACAGGGACCCCCCAGGGAGGTACTAAATGTACTGGGGGGGTTGTAGGTTTGGGAGACGGGAAACCCCCCAGGGGGGTACTACTTTTTACTGTGGTTTGTAGGTTGGTAGACAGCAACCACCAAAGGGGGTAAAAACTTTTACCCGTGGGGTAGGTTTGGGAAAGCAACCCCCCGGGGGACTACGTACTGTGGCAGTAGGTTTGGGAGACCAAAAACCCCCCCAGGGAGGTATGGGGTACTGTGGTAGTAAAGGGTTTGGGAACAGGGACCCCCCGGGAGGGGACTACTGTTCTGTGGTAAATAGGTTTGGGAGACAGGTGCCACCCCCGGGAGGGGACTTCTGGCTGTGGTAGTAGGTTGGGAGACCCGCAAACCCCCCAGGGGGTTTCTACTGTACTGTGGTAGTAGGGTTTGGGGAAAAGGTACCCCCCAGGGAGGTACTACGTACTGTGGTAAACAGGTTGGTAGACAGCAAAACCAACCCCCCCGGGGGGTTTCTACTGTACCCGTGGGAGAAGGGGGTAGACAGGTACCCCCCAGGGGGGTACACGTACGTGGGGAGAGGTTGGTTGACAGGTACCACCCGGGGGGTAAACCCCTACTGGGGGTGAGGGGTTTGGAGGGAGGTACCCCCCAAGGGGGGTCCCACTGTACGTGGTAGCAGGTTGGTAGACAGGAAACCCCCCAGGGGGGGTACTACTGTACTGGGGGTGGGAGGTTGGGGAGACGGAAACCACCCAGGGGGGGGGACTACTGTACTGTGGTAGAGGTTTGGGAGACAGGTACCACCCCGGGAGGCCCATGTCTTTTTGGTAGCAGGTTGGTAGGGGCAGGAACCCCCGGGGGGGTTTCAAATGTCTTTTGGGGAGCAGGTTTGGTTTGACAACAAAACCCCCCGGGAGGGACTACTGTTTCTGTGGTTTTGCAGGTTGGTAGACCAAACCCCCCCAAAAGGGGGGTATATTTTCGTACTGTGGTAAGGGAGGTTGGTAGAAGCAACCACCCCGGGAGGGGACTACTGTACTGTGGTTAAACAGGTTTGGGAAAACCCGGAAAACCCCCCAGGGACGTAAATAATTAAATGGGTAGCAGGTTTTGGGAGACAGCAACCCCCCAGGGGGGGTACTTACTGTACGTGGGAAACAGGGGTTTGGGAAAACATTACCACCCCGGGAGGTACTTCTTTTACTGGGTAGCAGGTTTTGGGAGACAGGAACCCCCCAGGGGGGTATTACTGGGACGTGGTTTGCCAAAGGTTTGGGAGACAGCAACCACCCCGGGGGGGTACTACTGTACTTTGGTAGAAGGTTGGGAACAGGTACCACCCAGGGAGGTTCTACTGTACTTTTGGTACAGGTTGGGGAACGGTACCACCCAGGGAGGTTTTACTATACTGTGGTAGGGAGGTTGGTTTGAAAGGGACTACCCAGGGGGGGTACTACTGTACCCGTGGTAAGGCAGGTTGGTAGAAGGTACACCCCAGGGGGGTACTACTTACGGGGGTTTGCAGGTTGGTAACAGGGACCACCCAGGGGGGTACTATTACGGTTTTTGCAGGTTGGTTTGGGCAGGTACCCCCCAGGGAGGTAAATTCTGTAAATGTGGTACCCGGTTTGGGAGAAAAGGTACCACCCCCGGGAGGTACCTGTACTGTGGAGCAGGTTGGGTTTTGACAGGGGCCCCCCCAGGGGGGGTAATACTGTACTGTGGTAGTAGGGTTTGGGAAAAAAAGGGACCAAACCCCGGGGGGTACTACTGTACTTTTGTAGCAGGGTTTGGTTTTACAGGGACCACCCCGGGAGGTACTTCTGTACGTGGTAGCAGGTTTTTGGGAGAAAAGCAAAACCCCCCTGGGGGGTACTACTGTACTTTGGTAGCAAAGGGTTTGGGAGGAAAAGGTACCACCCCGGGGGGTATACTATTTTTGTGGTTTGCAGGTTGGGAGACAGGGACCACCCAGGGGGGGGGGGTACACTTAAATTTTGGGGAAACAGGGTTGGGGAGACAGCAACCACCCCGGGAGGTACTTTCTGTTTTGGGGGAGCAGGGGTTTGGTTTGACAGGTACCACCCAGGGGGGGGACTAAATGTACTGTGGTAGCAGGTTGGTTTGACAGCAAAAACCCCCCCGGGAGGTACTACGTACTGTGGTAAAAAACAGGTTGGTAAACCCGCAACCACTCAGGGGGGTATCTGTCCCGGGGTAGCCGGTTTGGGAGACAGCAAAACCAAACCCCGGGAGGGGACTACTGGAAATGTGGTAGGCCCAAAAGGGTTTGGGAGGGGCAGGTAAAAAACCCCGGGGAGTAATACTAATTTCTGTGGTAGCAGGTTGGGGAAAAGGGTACCACCCAGGGAGGGGGACTACTGTACTGTGGGTAGCAGGTTGGGGAGACAGGTTTCCACCCAGGGAGGTTACTGTTCTGTGGTTTGGGAGGTTGGTAGAAAAGCAACCCCCAGGGAGGGACTAAATCTACTGTGGTGTAGGTTGGGGAGACAGGAACCACCCCGGGAGGTAAATCTGTAAGTGGGAGAAGGGTTTGGGGAGACAGGAACCACCCCGGGGGGGTTTCTACTGTAATGTGGTTAGGTTGGGGAAAACCGGAACCCCCCCAGGGGGAGGACTACTGGACTGTGGTAGGGGGAAAGGGTTTGGTTTGACAGAACCACCCCCCGGGAGGTACTACTATTTCTTTTTTGGTTGCAGGTTGGTAACAGCAACCACCCAGGGAGGTACTACCCAACTGTGGGAGAAGGTTGGGGGACAGCAAAACCCCCCAGGGAGGTACTACTGTCTGTGGTAGAAGGTTTTGGGAAAACAGCAACCACCCCGGGGGGGGTACTACTATACTGGGTAGAAGGGTTTGGGAGACAGCAAACCCCCCATGGAGATACTACTATAATGTGGTAGAAGGTTGGTAGAAAAAAAGAACCACCCCGGGAGAACTACAACCCGTGGTTTGAAGGTTTGGGAGACGCAAACCCCCCAGGGGAGGTACTACTATACTGTGGAGAAGGGTTTGGGAGACAGCAACCACCCAGGGGGAAAATACTATACGTGGTTTGAAAAGGGGGGGTAGACAGCAACCACCCCGGGGGGTACTACTAACTGTGGTAGAAGGTTTTGGGAGCAAAAAACCACCGGGGGGTTTCTACTATACTTTTGGTAGAAGGTTTGGAGACAGGGAAACCCCCCAGGGGGGTAATACATACTGTGGTTAAAAGGGTTTGGGAGGGCAGGAAAACCCCCCAGGGAGGTTTCTTTAAAATGGGGGTAGAAGGTTTGGGAGCAGGTTTCCCCCCAGGGGGGGTACTTTCTATCTGTGGGAGAAGGGTTTGGGAGACAGGGAAAAAACCCGGGGGTAAACTATACTGTGGGAAAAAGGTTGGTAGACCAGGTAACCCCCCCAGGGAGGTTTTAAATTAATTGGGTTTTTTTTTTGCAGGTTGGTAGACAGCAAAACCCCCCGGGGGGTACTACTATTTTCGTGGTTTAAAAAATTGGTAGAAAAGCAACCACCCAGGGGGGTACCCACTATACTGTGTAAAGGTTGGTAGACAGGAACCACCCAGAGAGGGGACTACTATATGTGGTTTGAAGGTTGGGAAAACAGGAACCACCCAGGGAGGTATACTGTACTGTGGGAGCCCGGTTTGGGAGAAAAGCAACCACCCGGGAGGTATTCGTACTGTGGTAGCAGGTTGGAAAACAGGGACGACACCGGGAGTACTATGTTTTGTGGTAAAGGTTGGTAGACAGCAACCCCCAGGGAGGTTTCTTTCTAACCCGTGGTAGAAGGTTGGGACAGCAACCCCCCCAGGGAGGTCTACTATACTGTGGTAGAAGGTTTTGGTTTGACAGGTACCCCCCCAGGGAGGTTTCTAATAAAACTGTGGTACAGGGTGGGGGGAAAACAGCAACCACCCAGGAGGTACTACATACTGTGGGTTTGAAGGTTTGGGAGAAAAGCAACCCCCCAGGGAGGTACTTTCTATACTGTGGTAGAAAGGGTTTGGGAGACAGGAAAACCCCCCAGGGGGTATACTATACTGGTTTGGGAGAAGGTTGGTAAGGGCAGGAACAAACCCCGGGAGGTACTACTGTTTCAGGGTTTGCAGGTTGGTAGACAGGGACAAACCCCGGGAGGGGAAATACTGTTTTGTGGGGAGAAGGTTTGGGGAGACACAACCACCCAGGGAGGGAAATACTGTACTGTGGTAAACAGGTTTTGGGGACAGCAACCACCCAGGGAGGATTCTGTACTGTGGTAAGGTTGGGGAGAAAAACAAACCCCCCAGGGAGGTAAATACTGTACTGGGTTTCAGGTTGGTAGACAGCAACCCCCCCAAAGGGGGGTACCTTTCTGTTTCTGTGGTAGCAGGAAAGGTAGGGAAGGGAACCCCCAGGGAGGTTTTCTACTGTACTGTGGGAGCAGGGGAGGTAGGGGCAGGTTTCCACCCAGGGAGGTACTACTGTTTTCTGTGGGAAACAGGGGTTTGGGTTTGACGGTACCACCCAGGGAGGTTTCTTTCTGTTCTGTTTGGGAGCAGTTTTGGGGACAGGTACCCCCCAGGGGGGTACTTTCTTACTGTGGTAGCATTTTTGGTAGACAAGGGTTTCCAACCAGGGGGGTTCTACTGAAAAGTGGTAGCAGGTTTGGGAGACAGGTAATCACCTAGGGAGGTACTACTTTTACGTGGGAGCAGGTTGGTAGAAGGTACCCCCCCGGGAAAGGGACTATGTAACCCGTGGTAGCAGGTTGGTAACAGGAACCACCCCCGGGGGGGTACTACCCATTTCGTGGTAGAAGTTGGGACAGGTACCCCCAGGGAGGTACTTTCTGTTTCTGTGGTAGAAGGTTTTGGTTTGAAAAAGGTTTCCACCCAGGGGGGTACTACTTACTGTGGGAGAAGGTTTGGGAGACAGGGGACCACCCGGGAGGTACTACTTTTACGTGGTACAGGTTTGGGGAGAAAAGCAACCCCCCAGGGAGGTACTTTTGTATTGGTAGCAGGGGTTGGGAAAACAGGTACCACCCAGGGGGGTACTTTCTGTAAATGTGGAAAAAGGGTTTTTAGACAGGGACCAAAAAAGGGGGGGTACTACTTTTTCTGTGGGAAAGGTTGGTAGGGCAGGGTTTCCCCCAGGGAGGTACTACTTTTACTGTGGTAGCAGGTTGGTAGACAGTAACCCCCCCAGGGAAAGGGAAACTGTACTGTGGGAGCAGGTTTTGGGAAAACAGGAACCAAACCCCGGGGGGTTTTTTCTGTACTATGGAGAAAGGGTTTTTAGACAGGAACCACCCGGGAGGTTACTGTACGGGGGTTTGCAGGGTTTGGGGGGGCAGGTACCACCCAGGGAGGTACTACTGTACTGTGGGGCAGGTTTGGGAACAGGGGATACCCAGGGAAGGGATACTGTACTGTGGGAAACAGGTTTTGGGGAAAAGCAACCACCCCGGGGGGGGTACTACTGTTCTGTGGTAAAGGTTTGGGGGGGCAGGAAACCCCCCAGGGAGGTAATTTCTGTACTATGGGAGCCCGGGTTTGGGAAAACAGGAACCACCCCGGGAGGTATCTGTACTGTGGTACAGGTTGGGTTTGACAAACCAACCCCCCCGGGGGTAAAAAAAAGTACTGGGGGTAAAAAAAAAGGTTGGTAGAAGGGAACCCACCAGGGGGGGGGTAAATACTGAAAAGTTTGGGAAACGGTTGGTAACCCGCAACCCCCCCGGGAAGGGGACTACTGTTAAATGTGGAAGAAAGGGTTTTTAGGGGCAGGTTTCCACCCAGGGAGGTACTACTGTACTGTTGGGAGCATGTTGGTAGAAAAAAAACAACCCCCGGGAAGGGACTACGTATGTGGTATCAGGTTGGGGGAGACAGCAACCACCCAGGGGGGTACTACTGTACTGTGGTGCAGGGTTTGGGAGACAGGGAAACCCCCCAGGGAGGTACATGGTTACTGTGGAGAAAAGGTTTTGTAAAACCGCAACCACCCAGGGGGGTACTACTGTTTCTGCGGAGAAAAGGTTTTGGGAGACAGGGAAAACCAACCCGGGAAAGGGACTACTGACTGTGGTAACAGGTTGGTTTGACAGGAAACCCCCCAGGGAGGTTTTCTGCTTTTCTGTGGGAAAAGGTTTTGGGAGACAGCAACCACCCAGGGAGGTACAACTGTACTGCGGTTTGAAGGGGGGGAGACAGGAAAACCCCCCTGGGAGGTTTTACTGTACTTTCGGGAGAAGGGTTTGGGAGACAGCAACCACCCCGGGGTTAACCCACTATACTGTGGGCGGTTTGGGAGACAAAACCACCCAAAGGGAAAGGGACCTTATTTGGGAGCAGGTTTTTAGACAGCAACCCCCAGGGGGTATACTGTACGGGGGGGTAGCAAAGGTTTTGGTTTACAGGAACCACCCAGGGAGGTTTCTACGGGCCCGTGGTAGCAGGTTGGGGAGACAGAAACCAAACCCCGGGATACTACTGTACTGTGGTAGCAGGTTTTGGGAAAACAGGGGACGAAAAGGGAGGTTAAATACTGACTGGGTAAAAAGGTTTTGGGAGCGCAACCACCCCGGGGGTACTACTTTTCTGTTTGGGAGAAGGTTGGGAACAGAAACCCCCCAGGGGGGTACTACTATAAATGTGGTAGAAGGTTGGTAGACAGGTACACCCCCGGGAGGGACTACTATACTGTGGTAAACAGGTTGGTAACAGCAACACCCGGGGGGTACTACTATTTCTGTGGTAAAAGGGTTTGGGAGACAGCAACCACCCAGGGGGTTTCTACTATTACTGTGGTAGAAGGGTTGGGAGACAGGAAAACCCCCAGGGGGGTACACTATTCTGTGGTAGAAGGTTGGTAGGGCAGGGAAAAACCCAGGGAAAGGGACTACTGTACTGTGGGACGGGGGGGGAGACAGGTAACCCCCCCCCAGGGAAGGGGAATACTGTACGGGGGCAGAAGGTTTGGGAGACAGCAAAACCCCCCAGGGAGGTAAATATCTGGTTTGGGGGGGGGGGGGGGGGGGGGGGGGTTTCTGAAAATGTGGGAGCAGGGTTTGGGAGACAGCAACCACCCCCGGGGGGTACTAATTTTACTGTGGTTTGCAGGGTTGGGAGACAGCCCCCCCCCGGGAAAGGGACTTTCTGTATGTGGTAGCAGGTGGTAGACCGGGAAACCACCCAGGGAGGTTTCTATGTACTGTGGTAGCAGGTGGTTGGGCAGGTTTCCACCCCGGGGGGGTACTACTGTACTGTGGGGAGCAGGTTGGTAACAGGTACCCCCAGGGAGGTACTTTTGTACTGTGGGGAGCAGGTTGGTAGACAGGTAAACCCCCAGGGGGGTACTACTTTACGTGGGAGCAGGGTTTGGGAACAGGTACCTCCAGGGGGTCCCACTTACAGTGGGAGCAGGGTTGGGGAGACAGGGGCCCCCGGGAGGGCTACTTACGTGGAGCAGGGTTTGGGAGACAGGTAATCCCAGGGAGGTACTACTTTACTGTGGTAGAAAGGTTGGGGACAGGAAACCCCGGGGGGTACTTTCTTACTGTGGTAGCCCGGTTGGGTTTAAAAGGAAACCCCCCAAAGGGGGTTTTTTTCTTACGGGGGTAAAAGGGTTTGGGAGACAGGACCACCCCCGGGAGGTTTCTACTGTACTGTGGTTTTAAGGTTGGGAGACAGGGACCACCCAGGGAGGTTTCTACTGTTTCTGTGGTAGAAAGGGTTGGGAGAAAAGGCCCAACCCCAGGGGGGTACTATTTTACTGTGGTTTGCAGGTTTGGTAACAACCCCCCAGGGAGGTACTATTTTAAAGTGGAAAAAGTTTGGGAGACAAAGGGACCAAAAGGGAGGGGACTTTCTTACCGGGGGGAAAAAGGTTGGGAGACCGGTACCAAAAGGGAGGGGACTTTTGTACTTTTGGGGAGAAAGGGGGGGTAAAAACAGGAACCCCCCGGGAAAGGGACTACTGTTAATGTGGTAACAGGTTGGTTTGAAAAGGAAACCCCCCAGGGAGGTTTCTAAATGACTTGGTAAAGGTTTGGGAACGGGGGGCCACCCAGGGAGGTTTCTACTGTACTTGGGAGAAAGGGGGTAGGGCAGGAACCCCCCCAGGGGGGGGTTTTTCTACGGGAATGTGGTTTGGAGGTTGGTAGACAGGTACCCCCCAGGGGGGTTCCCACTGTACGTGGTTAGGGGTTTGGGAGACAGGAAAACCCCCCCGGGGGGGTAAACTGTACTGTGGTTTTAAAGGGTTTGGGAGACAGGAAACCCAAAACCCCCGGGGGTTAAATTTTTTTTTACTTGGTAGGGTTGGAAGCAGGAACCACCCAGGGAGGTACTTTTTAACCCGAAATTGGTAGCCGGTTTGGAAAACAGGAACCCCCCAGGGAGGTACTACTGTACTGTGGTAGAAAGGGTTTGGGAGACAGGAACCCCCCAGGGGGGTAAATTCTGTTAAATGTGGTAAAGGTTGGAGCCCGCCCCCCCCCCAGGGGGGGTTTCTACTGTACTGTGGAAAAAGGTTTTTGGGGGGGCAGGAACCCCCCCGGGAGGTACACTGTACTTGGGGGGGGAAGGCCCCAATTGTTTGGTGGAAACAACCCAAAACCCGGGAGGGACTATGTACTGTGGTATCGGTTGGTAGACAGCAACCACCCCCGGGGGGTAATACTGTAGGGTTTGCAGGTTTGGGAGACAGGAAACCCCCAGGGAGGTACTGCCTGTACTGTGGGGAGAAGGTTTTGTTTGACGCAAAAAACCCCGGGGGTACTTTCTGTACTGTGGTAGAAGGATGGAAAACAGGGAACCACCCCGGGAGGTTAAATACTGTACTGTGGTAAAAAGGGGTTTGGGAGACAGCAAAACCCCCAGGGAGGTAATACGTACTTTCGGTAGAAGGTTTGGGAACAAGGGAACCCCCCCTTTGGGGGGTTCTTTTCTGTACTTGTAGAAGTTTGGTAGACAGGAACCACCCGGGGGGGTAAATACTGTACTGTGGTAGCAGGTTTTGGGAGACAGCAACCACCCCGGGAGGTACTACTTACTGTGGTTTGAAAAGGGTTTGGGAGACAGGAACCAAACCCCGGGAGGGGACTACGTATGCGGGAGAAGGTTGGTAGACAGCAAAACCCCCCAGGGAGTTTTTCTCTGTTTCTGTGGTTGCAGGTTGGGAGACAGGAAACCCCCCAGGGAGGTACTAGGCTGTGGTTGTAGGGTTTGGGAAAAAAGCAGCCACCCAGGGGGTAAAACTATCCCGTGGTACAGGTTGGTAACAGCAAACCCCCCCGGGGGTTAGTCTGTTAAATTTTGGGAGCAGGTTGGGAGACAGCAACCCCCAGAGAGGTAACTGTTCTGTGGTAGTAGCTTTTGGAAAACAGCAACCAACCAGGGGGTTAATTTCGTTTCTGTGATAGCAGGTTGGTGAGAGCAACCACCCCCGGGGGTACTAATGTACTGTGGTAGAAGGTTGGGGGACAGCAACTCCCAGGGAGGTACTACTGTACTGTGGGAAAGGTTGGTAAAGCAACCCCCCAGGGGGGTACTACTGTAAATGTGGGAGAAGGTTGGTAGACGCAATAACCCCGGGAGGTATACGTACTGTGGTAGAAGGTTTTTTTTGACAGCAACCACCCCGTGAGGTTTCTACTGTACTGTGGTAGAAGTTTGGTAGACAGGGAAACCCCCCAGGGGAGGTTTTTAAAAGTCCTGGATAGTATGTTGGTAGGGCGCAACCAAAACGGGGGGGGACTAAAGTTTCTGTGGTAGTAGTTTGGTAGACAGGAACCACACGGGGGGGTACTATGTTTCTTTTTTTTGGTAGTAGGTTGTTAAAGGAAAACCCTCAAGGGAGGTACTACAGTACTGTGGTAGTAAATTTGGTTTGACAGGAACCCCCCAGGGAGGTAAATATGTATGTGGTAGTAGGTTGGGTAGACCCGGAACCACCCAGGGAGGTACTACTGTTTCTGTGGTAGAAGGGTTGGGTTTTAAAAGGAACCACCCAGGGGGGTACTTTCCCGTTTCTGTGGTATTTTTTTGGCAGACAGGAAACCCCCAAGGGAGGTAAAATTTCTGTTTCTGTGGTGAAGGGTTTGGGAAAAAAGGGAACCCCCAGGGGGGTACAAAATGTACTGTGGTAGAAGGTTGGTAGACAGCAACCACCCGGGAAAGGGATTCGGGACTGTGGTAGAAGGTTTGGGAGACAGAACCACCCCGGGAGGTACTACTGTAACTGGGGTAGAAGGTTTTGGGAGAAAAGCAAAACCCCCCAGAGAGGTACTACTGTACTGTGGAAACGGTTGGTAGACAGCAACCACCCAGGGAGGTATCGGGAAATGTGGTAGTAAAGGGTTTTTTGACAGGAAAACCCCCCAGGGAAAGGGACACTGTACTGTGGGTTTGTAGGTTGTTTGACAGGAACCACCCAGGGGGGGTACTACTTTTTACTGTGGTAGTAGGTTTTTTAGACAGGAACCACCCAAAGGGGGGGTACTACTGTACTGTGGTTTTGAAGGTTGGGAGACAGCAACCCCCCCCAGAGAGGTTTTATGTTAAATGTGGTAGAAAGGGGGTTTGGGAGACGGAAGCACCCAGGGGGGGTACTTACTGGGAGGGGAAGGGTTTGGGAGACAGGAACCACCCAGGGGGGGTACTACTGTACGGTGGGGGAAGGTTTTGGTTTTTCGCAACCACCCCGGGGGTACTACTGTACTGTGGTGCAGGTTTGGGAGGGCAGGACCACCCAGGGGGGGTAAATTTTACTGTGGTAGCAGGTTGGTTAAAAAAAAACCACCCCCGGGAGGTAAAATGGGATGTTTGGTTTTGTAGTTTGGTAGCAGAACCACCCCGGGAATACTGTACTGTTTTAGAAGGGTTTGGGAACAGCAACCCCCTGGGAGGTTCAAAATGTTAAATGTTTTTTGTAGGTTGGTAGACAAGGGAACCACCCAGGGAGGTTCTACGGTAAAAGTGGTAGTAGGTTTGGGAGACAGCACCACCCCGGGGGGTAAAACTTTTAAATGTGGGAGTGGGTTTGGGAACAGCAACCCCCAGGGGGGTATACGGGATTGTGGGAGAGGTTGGTAGACAGCAACCACCCAGGGAGGGCTACTTACTGTGGTAGTAGGTTGTTGAAAAGGAAAAAAAACCCGGGGGGTACACTTTTCTTTGATTTTAGGGTTTGGAGACAGCAACCCTCCCGGGGGGTATACTGTACTCTGGTTTTGTAGGTTTGGGGACAGGAAAACCCCCCAGGGAAGGTTAAAATACTGTACTGTGGGGAGAAGGGTTTGGGGAGAGAGGAAAACCCCACAGGGAGGTTAAAAACTGTTAAATGTGGTAAGAAGGGTTTGGGAGACAGGGACCACCCAGGGGGGGTAAACTGTAAATTTGGTTTGCAGGTTGGTAGAAGGTTTTCACCCCGGGAGGACTACTATACGGGGGAAGCAGGTTTGGGAGACAGGTTTCCACCCGGGGGGGTAAACTGTACTGTGGTAAACAGGTGGTAACAGGTACCAAACCCCGGGAGGTATACTGTAATGTGGGGGGCAGGTTGGAAAGGTTGGGGGTCCTGACTTTTAGGGGGGAGGCGGGTTCCCCAAGGAAAATTTTATTTTGGTTTGGGTGGGGGGGGGGGTTTTTTGGGGGGGGGGGGAAAAGGGGGGGGGGGGGGGTTTGGTTTAGGTGGGGGGGGGGGAAAATGGGGTTTTTTTAAAAAGGGGTTTTGGGGGGGGGGGGGGGGGGTTTTTTGGGGGGGGGAAAAAGGGGGGGGGGGGGGTTTTTTTGGGGGGGGGGGTTTTTTTTTTTAAAAAAAAAAGGGGGGGGGGTTTTTTTTAAAAAACCCCGGGTTTTTTGTTAAAAATTTTTTTTAAAAAAAATTTTTTTTTTTTAAAAATTAAAAAAAAAAAAAAAGGGAAAAAATTTCCCCCCAAAAAAAAAAAAAAATTTTTTTCCGGGGTTTTTTTAAAAAATTTTTTTGGGTTTTGCCAAAAAAAAAAAATTTTTTCCCTTTTCCCCCCTTTAAATTTTGGTTTTTCCCTTTTTTTTTTTCCCCCAATTTTTTTTAAATTTTTTTTCCCTTTTCCCGGGGGGGGGGTTTTTTAAAAATTTTTTTGGGGAAAAAAAAACCTTTGGGGGGGTTTTTTTTGGGGGGGGGTTTCCCAAACCTTCCCGGGGCCAAACCCCCCTTAAAAAAAAAAATTTTAAAGGGGTTTTTCCCCCCCCTTTTCCCCCAAAAAAAAAATTTTTGGGGTTAAAAACCCTTTTTAAAAAAAGGCCCAAAAATTTTTTCCCAAAATTAAAAACCCCAAATTTTGGGGGGGGGGGCCCCAAAAAAAAAAGGGGTTTTAAATTTAAAGGGAAAATTTGGGGGGGGGGCCCCCCAAAAACCCAAGGATTGGGGGGCCCCCAAAAAAAAGGGGCCCAAAAAAAAAAATTTAAAATTTTTTTTTCCCCCCCCCTTTTTCCCCAAAAAAATTACCCCAAAAGGGCCCCAAACCCAAAAAAAAAGGGGGGCCGGGGGTTTTTTTAAATTTTTTTAAAAAAAATTTTTTTTTGGGGGGGAAAAAAACCCCGGGGTTTTCCAAATTCAAAAAACCCCCAAAAAAAAAAAACCCCAATTTTAACCCCCAAAAGGGGTTTTTTTTGGGGGGGGAAAAAAAAGGGGGGGGAAAAAGGGGGGTTTAAAAAAAAAAAAGGGCCCGGGGCCCCCCAAAAAAGGGGGGGGAAAAAAAATTTAAAAAAGGGAAAAAAAAAACCCCCCCCCCGGGGGGCCCCCTTTTTTTTCCCCCCTTTGGGGAAATTTCCCCCCAAAAAAAAAAAATTTTAAATTTTTTCCCCCAAAAAAAAACCCCCCCCAAAAAAAAACCCCTTTAAAAAAATAAAAAGGGGCCCCCCCTTTTTTTGGGGGGTTTTCCCCCCTTTTTAAAACCCCCCCCGGGGAAAAAAAAACCCCCCCCCCCTTTAAAAAAAAAAATTCCCCCCAAAAAAATTTAAAAAAAAAGGAAAACCCCCCAAAACCCCAAAATTTTCTTTAAAGGGGGGTTTCCCCCCGGGGGAAAAAAAAAAACGGGGGCCCCCCCAAAAAAACCCCGGGGAAAAAATTTCCCCCCTTTTTTTAAAAAAAAATTTAAAAAAAAAAATTTAAAAAAAAAAACCCGGGGGCCCCCAAAAAAAAAACCCAAAAGGCCCCCAAAAAAAAATTTTTCCCCGGGGGGCCCCCCCCCAAAAAGGGTTTTAAAAAATTCCCCCAAAAAAAAGGGTTTAAAATTTCCAAATTTTAAAAAAAGGGGGGGCCCCCCCCAAAAAAGGGGGGGGGCCCCCCCCAAAAAAAGGAAAAAAGGGGGGGGCCCCCCCCCTTTTTGGGGGGAAAAAAAATTCCCCGGGGGCCCCCCCCCATTTAAAATTTAAAACCCCCAGGGGGTTAAATTAAAAATTCCGGGGGAAAAATTAAAAAAAAAAAACCCCCAAAAAAAAAAGGAAAACCCGGGCCCCCCCCCCCTTTTTTTTTTGGGGGGGAAAAAACCCCCTTTTTTTTCCCCAAAAATTTTAAAAAAAAACCCCCCCTTTTTCCCCAAAAACCCCGGGGTTTTCATTTTTTTAAAAAAACCCCCCAAAAAAAAAAAACCCCGGGGGTTAACCCCGGGAAAAAACCCCCCAAAAAAAAAAAGGGTTTTAAAAAAAAAAAAAAAACCCCGGGGGGGGGAAAAAAGGGGGGAAAAATTTTTAAAAAAAAAAAAGGGGGGGGGGCCCCTTTGGGAAAAAAAAAAAGGGGGGGGGGGGGAAAAATTTTTAAAAAAAAAAACCCCCCCCTTTTAAAAAAAAAATTGGCCGGGGTTAAAAAAAGGGGCCTTTCCCGGGGGGGAAAAAATTTGGGGGGCCCCCCCCTAAAATTGGGTTTTTAAAAGGGGGGTTTCCCCAAAAAAAACCCCCAAAAAAAAAACCCCCCCCCCCCAAAAAAACCCCCCAAAAAAAAAATTTTAAAAAAAAAAAAAAATTGGGGGTCAAAATTTTAAAAAAACCCCCCCCCCCCAAAAAAAAAAAAACCCCCCCAGGGGCCCCTTTTGGGAAAAAGGGGGGGCCCCCCCAAAAAAAGGGGGAAAAAAAAAAAATTTTTCCCCCCCAAAAAAAAAAAAATTTCCCCCCCGGGGCCCGGCCCCCCAAAAAAAAAAAAAATTTTTTTTTTGGGGGGGGGGCCCCCCCCCCCGGGGGGAGGTACACGTCCCGTGGGAGGTTGGTAGACGTAACCCCCCAGGGGGGTACTACCTCCCGTTGTAGGGTTGGTAGCAGTAACCCCCCCCCGGGAGGTCACTTCCCGTTAAAAAGGGTTTTAACGTAAACCCCCCGGAGGGAAAATACTTCCTGTGAGGTTGGGGGCAAACCACCCGGGAAAGGGACTACCTTCCTTGGGGGAGGTTGGTAGACAGAACCCCCCAGGGGGGTATACCGTCTGTGGGGGAGGGTTTGGGAAACAGAACCACCCAGGGGGGTATACGTCCTTGGGGGTTTTGGGGAGACAGTCCACCCCGGGGGGTACTAGTCTGTGGGGGAAAGGTTGGGAGCAGAACCACCGGGGGGTACTAAAGTCCCGTGGGGAGGTTGGTAACAGAACCCCCCGGGGGTACTACTTTGTGGGGAGGTTTGGAACAGTAAACCCCCAGGGGGGTACTACTTCGTGGGGAGGGTTTGGGAGAAGAAACCACCCGGAGGTTTCTCTGTGGTGAGGTTGGTAACATAACCCCCCAGGGAGGTACTACTTCGTGGTGAGGTTGGGAACAGAACCCCCCAGGGAGGTCTACCTTTTTTGGGTGAGGTGGTACAGAAACCCCCCAGGGAGGTACTATGTCCCGTGTAAGGTTGGTAGACAGGTACCACCAGGAGGTACTACTTCTTGGTGAGGTTGGTAGACAGGTAAACCCCCCAGGGAGGTACTACTTCTGGGTAGAGGTTTTTGGGAGACAGGTACCACCCGGGAGGTACTACTTCCCGTGGTAGAGGTTGGTAGACAGTACCCCCAGGAGGTACTACTGTCTGTGGTAGAGGTTGGTAGACAGTAACCACCCAGGGAGGTACTACTGTCTGTGTGAGGTTGGTAGACAGTAACCACCCAGTGAGGTACTACTGTCTGTGGTAGGTTGGTTAGACGAGTACCACCCAGGGAGGTACTACTAGTCTGTGGTAGAGTGGTGACAGTACCACCCAGGGAGGTACTACTGTACTGTGGTAGGTTGGTAGACAGTACAACCAGGGAGGTACTACGTACGTGGTAGTAGGTTGGTAGACAGTACCACCCAGGGAGGTACTATACGTTGGTAGTAGGTTGGTAGACAGTAACCACCCAGGGAGGTACTACGTCCTGTGTAGTAGTTGGTAGAGGTAACCACCCAGGGAGGTACTACCTTCTGTGGTAGAGGTTGGTAGAAGTACCACCCAGGGAGGTACTACGTACTGTGGTAGGTTGGTAGACAGTAACCACCCAGGAGGTACTACTACTGTCCTGGTAGAGGTTGGGACAGTAACCACCCCGGGAGGTACTACTGTCCTGTAGTAGTTGGAGACTGTAACACCCAGGTAGGTACACTGTCCTGTAGTAGGTTGGTAGACAGTAACCACCCATGAGGTACTACTGTCCTGTAAGTATTGTAGAACAGTAACCGCACCCATGGAGGTACTACTGTCGTGTAGTAGGTTGGTAGACAGTAACCACCCAGAGTACTACTGTCCTGTATAGGTTGGTAGACACTGTAACCACCCAGGGAGGTACTACTGTCCTGTAGTAGGTTGGTAGACTGTAACCCCTAGGGAAGGTACTACTGTCCTGTAGTAGGTTTGGTAGACAGTAACCACCACAGGGAGGTACTACTGTCGTGTAGTAGGTTGGTAGACAAGTTACCACCCAGGAGGTACTACTGTCCTGTATAGGTTGGTAGACTGTAACCACCCAGGAGGTACTACGTCGTGTAAAGTTTGGTAGACAGTTTACCCACCCAGGGAGGGTACAACTGTCCTGTAAGTTAGGATGGTAGACAGTAACCAACCCCAGGGAGGTACTAACTTCGTGTCGTAGGTTGGTAACAGTAACCACCCAGGGAGGTACTCCTGTCCAGTAGTAAGGTTGGTAGACATTAACGCGACCCAGTGAGTGTACTACTGTCCCTGTAGTAGGATTGGTAGACAGAAACCACCCAGGGAGGTACTGGCTGTCCTGTAGTAGGGGTTGGTAGACTGAAACCACCCAGGGAGGTACTACTGTCCGTGTAGTAGGTTTGTGGTAGACAGTAACCACCCAGGGAGGTACTACTGGTCCTGTAGGTTGGTAGACAGAAACCACCCAGTGAGGTACTATGTCCTGAGGATGGTGAGACAGTAACCACCCCAGGGAGGTACTACTGTCCTGTATAGGTTGGGTAGACAGTAACCACCCAGAGAGGTACTACTGTCCGGTAGGTTGGTAGGGAACAGAAACCACCCAGGGAGGTACTATTGTCCTGTAGTAAGAGGTTGTAACAGTAAACCACCCAGTGAGGTACTACTGTCCTGTAGTTGGTAGACAGTAACCACCCAGGAGGTACTACCATCCTGCTAAAGTAGTGTAAAACAGAAACCTGTAATGTTTTTGCATGATGTTAGGATTGCTAGAGTCTTTTTTCGATTTCATAAACATGCGAGATGACTGTACATATTGGCTACATTACACTCAATTCACCCTATACATACATATACAGTAGTGTGTATATTAATGGGACAGTGGATGAAAAAACACAAGTAATAAAAATTAATATTTAATTTGAAAAAGTACCCAGCAGTGATAGACAGATAATTGATGTGATAATAAGAGAGATGACTACCCATTGCTTTCATGAGCCTTTGCTACAGATGTGGCATTGAATCAACCAATGTTGAACACGTTTTGCAATAACAGTGGACCCCGGTTAACATATTTTATCATTCCAGAAGTATGGTTCAGGTGCCAGTACTCGGAACGAATATTTTCCGATAATGAATAATGTGAATAGATTTAGTCCATATCAGGACCCCAAACATACACGTGACAAACGCACTTACATAAATACATCTTACAATAATGGTCCCCCCCCCCCCCCGCAGTGGGAGGTGATCCATTATCGGGGGTCCAACCTGTACAGTGGACCCTCAGCTAACGATATTAATCCGTTCCAGGAAAGCTCATCGTTGCTGAAATTATCGTTAGCTGAATTATTTCGCCCATAAGAAAAATGGAATCAAATTACTCCGTGCAAGACACCCCAAAGTATGAAAAAAAAAAAATTATTTTTACCCACATGAAATATTAATTGTTTAATACCACACAAACTGACACTTACCTTTAATAAAAGATCCCTGGTGATGATTGTGGGATGGGAGGAGGAGATGTGGAAGTTGTTAATGTTAGAAGGGGAATCCCCGGATGGGGCCAGGTTAGGACTTGAGTATCCAAGTCCTTTTCCAGTGTCTACTTGTCCCTTCCTTTTAATGCCACTAGGAACCAGCTTCAGAGTCACTGGACTTCTGCCGCACAACATATCTGTTCCATAGAGGTCTTACCATCTCTTCCTTTATGATTTGTCAAAGTGGTTCACAACATTGTCATTGGCAAATAGGTTGTGGGGGGGTCTGTGTGAGTGATTTTTTCATCCATAAAGGTTTGCACATTCCAAAACACCCACATTGCACATCATTTCCTTAATCTCTTTCTTCAATATCCATAGTAATTCTCACCCTTTTGTTCCTGCAGGGTTGGGCACTAGAAGCTTTCTTGGGGCCCATGGTCACTTATTTTTTGCAGGTGCAATCACTAAAAACGCTGTGAATAATATGAAATGTTCCGATTGTATGACATGGATCGACCGCACTGGCTGGCCTGTGTAAACACCTGCAGGCACCCACCCACGTGTCTTGAACGAATCGTGTAGGGCGAGTTTTTTAGCGTATAAGCCCGAGGCAAAATTTGTTGGCGTTAAAAAATGTATCGTTAGCTGGATTTTACCATTAGGTGATGCCCCCCCCCATAAGTTAGCTGAGTCCACTGTATTCGTGGTGGTACCAGGTCCGAATAACAGCTTCTCCACAGTTTTGAACAGTCCTGTTTCCTCAAGGAGGTTTCCTTTCCTTGATGCTGGTGAGGGGCTTTGATCTAGGGAATTGGATCTGTGCTTCAGTTCCCTGATTAAGCCTGAATACATTCCCCCCCCCCGAAGGCGCTGTAGAATCCTACGGGTTTAGCTCTTCCCTATGAAGGATTGTATAATGAGTCCTGCTTTGTGATCCTGGGTGTTTGTTTATTGTCATAGATTCCTCAACTGGGTTGAGGTCAGGAGAGGTTTCCAGGCCCGTTTAGATTGCTTAGTCCCACTCTTCTTCAAAGAATGTCAACATGATGCAAGTGTATGAATAGTGAGTAAGGGTTACTAAATGCTGTCAAGATTTTTATGAGCAAGTGAGCTCTGGTAGTTGTGTTAGAGAGAGAGGAGAACACTCCAAGTATAAGGTGATCTTAGAAAGGGATGGTGTGTAATTCGCCATGGTTGTTTAATATATTTATATAGGAGTTTAAAAGAATAAATGCAAGGGTGTTCAGAGAGGGTGGGATAAATAATGGGGATCAGGTCATGTGACTTTTTTGCTTGACACTGTGGGCTTTATGGGAGATTTCTAAAGAATAGTTGTCCAAAGTAGACGAGTCATGTAGTGTGTGTAAAGGAAGAAAGTTAAAAGCGAACATAGATGAGAGTAAAGGAGATGTGATATCAAATCGAGTTAGGGAAAGAAAAACCTGATGTCAGATTGGAGGAATGGAGTTGGAATAAGAATGTGTTCAGATATTGAGAGTGGATGTGTCGACAGTTGGATCTATGAAAGGAAGATAAACCATAACCTTGAAGGGTAAAAGATAAAGATTTTTTTTTCTTTGCAAGGTACAATGTATATTTACAATTTTGATTAGTTAAGGTTGATTCAGTCCCCCTGATTCATCATGAGTTTGGTCCTCAGACCGAGCTGCGGGAATGTTGACCTCCAAAACCCTCTCCAGTAAACAAAGAAATCCATATCATGCCGGCTGGGGCATTTCTGGCAGGTGATTGGGTGCAATATTCTTCTAAGTCTCTTCATCTCGTGATGGAATATGTATTCATTTGTTTTCACATAAAATTTGAAGCCGACTTCAGATGCCATGGCATGCTCTTGAAACCCACTGAATTACACCTGGAATCTTTAGATCTAATATCTCCTACTTTCCACAGGCAATGTATGACCCCTGAGGCTTAGATCTTCAGATGAAATATTTATATTATTATTATGACACACGGGGGTGGGGGCGGGGGCAGATTCCCACCCAGGCAGGTGGGCCCCGAAAAAGAAAAACTTTCACACCATCATCACTTCCCATCACTGTCTTGGCCAGAAGGGGTGCTTTACAACTAACAGTTTTTAAACTGCAACATTAAACACCCCTCCTTCAGATGCAGGCACTGTACTTCCCCACTCCAGACTCAAGTCCGGGCCTGCCGGTTTTCCCTGAACCCCTTTCATAAATGTTTAACTTTGCTCACACTCCAACAGCCATGTAAGTATAAAAAACCATTGTCTCCATTCACTCCTATCAAGCACACTCACGCATGCCCGCTGGAAGTCCAAGCCCCTCGCACAACAAAACCTCCTTTTCCCCTCCCTCCCCCAACCTTCTAGGCCGACCCCTACCGGGGGGGGGGGGGGGGGGGGGGGGGTCCCGCCTTCCTTCCACTACAAGACTGATACACTCTTGAAGTCATTCTGTTTCGCTTCATTCTCCTCACAACAATGTCCTGGAACCACCGTCAACAACCCTTCCTCAGCCCTCTGGACAACAGTTTTGGTAATCCCGGAATAAAAAAAGAGCACCTCCTCCTAACTCCTTCCAAACTAACAAATTTCTCTGCATTATATTCACACCACACATTGCCCTCAGACCAGACATCTCCACTGCTCCCAGCCTTCTCCACGCCTGCAACATTCATCACACCACGCTTCACACCCATATAAGAGCGTTGGAAAAACTATACTCTCATACATTCCCCTCTTTGCCATCCGAAGGACAAGTTTCTTTGCCTCCACAGACTCCCTAAGTGGCAACCGCTCACCCTTTTTTCCCCTCAATCATCTCTATGATTCCACCTCATCCTTTCAAAACCCATCCACTGACACGTCCCACTTCCCAATTATCTGAATACATTCACCTCCTCCATACTCTCTCCCTCCAATCTGATATCCAATCTTTCATCACCTAATCTTTTTTGTTATCCTCATAACCTTACTCTTTCCTTTATTCCCTTTTAATTTTCGTCTTTTGCACACCCTAAACCAAATTCATCCACAATCTCTGCAACTTCTCTTCAGAATCTCCCAAGAGCACAGTGGTCATCAGCAAAGAGCAACTGGTGACAACTCCCCACTTGTGTGATTCTTTATCTTTAACTCCACACCTCTGCAAGGACCCTCACATTTACTTCTCTTACAAACCCCATCTATAAATATATTAACCCATGGGTGACATCACACGTTCCTTGTCTAAGCCTACTTTACGGGTAAATAATCGCGCTCTTTCCTACATACTCTAACCGAGCCTCAAAAAAAAACTCTTCACTGCTTTCACCTCGTCCAAGGGGGGCGCCTTGGCGTGGGAAGAGGCTCTTGGTCTAGGAATTAGCCCTGTCGTCTTCTTCCTCAGACCGAACCTAATTAACCCCCATTCTCCCCTCCCCTATCCCATCCTCCCCCATCCTCTCCCCCTTTTTTCCATTCCTCCTCCCCTCCTTCACCCCTCCCTTTTGCCCTTCCTCGTTTTAGCCTTCGTGATTCTCCCACAGGCGCCTAGTTCCTAGTAGGGGAAAGGACAACCGGTCCATCCAATTCCAATTGAGGTTTTCTTGGCGGTGCGTAAGTTTGCCGTGGAATCTGGATTGCCTAGGGGATTGTCCCGATCCCCTCCGGTATCCCGAGTGGCTTTTGGTGTCTTTTGGGCGACGGGTGTATCTCTGGAAGCCAACCTTTTGGATTCCGGGGTGGTGGCTGAAGGAGGTATGCTTTGGGCGGATATCCGCGCCCTCTCTTTTGTCCACCGAGGTAAGCTTCGGCAGCTGTAAGGTTGCCTACCCTCCGCCCCCTCTCTCACCCAGATTTGCTGGTTTACTGGCATGAGGGTAGGTATGGGCACGGGTCCATGCTCATCCTGCGCTACTAATCGGTGTCGAGTCCTCTTGGGCGCGGAGGGGATTTTCCGGCCACTTTCATTCTCCAGGAACTATTCTCCCCCGCTCCCCCCTTTTTTTTATTCTTTTTTTTTTTTATTTTCTTTCCTTCTATCTTTTTTTTTCTTAAAAACAAAAGCAAAGGAGTAACCTAACCATGGCAGCCCTATCCATGAAACCAATACCCCCGGGCCCCTTCTTGATATCCGCTACCCAATTCTGACCCTGCCTTGGTGTTTAAGACCACTCTCGCACACTGCTGATGCCCCTGTACCTCTCGCTGGTGCTTGTATCACTCACCCGCGTCAGGTACCGGGCTTTCGACTGACTCCTTCGATTTGTCTGAACTCAACTCCCGCTCTCCTTTGACTATGCTCCGGCTTCTCCCCCTCTACGTACGGCAATTTCGAATCGCCCAAAGCCATTTCCTGCCGACAACTTCCGTCCTACTCCTAAACGCCAACGACAATCTATCTTCCTGATGAAGCTCCGTCGTTACTTCCCATTCTAACTCAAACGACCGACACGGCAAGCACACCCCTCTCCCACGCTCATTTTCCGGACACACATGACTATAATTCTTTACTTAAGACCCAACTTCCTTCTTCTGCTACCTTCTGACCATAGTATTGCCAAAGCTCTCCTCGTCAGTTTGGCAGAGATATTTCATTTCACGCTCTCAAGAGCGGTACTATGCATCGTCAGTCTTGGTCACCCCCCCCCCCCCCCCCCAGAATGCTTACCCCAAGCTCATGATGCTTTTCCCTCTCCTTTTCGAATTCGATACTACTCCCTATCACTATTGAAAAACATCTTTCTCTCATTCTTGTAGTGGTACTTCATTCTGCCCCATACCATAGTCCAACAGAATTTCCAGTCATGTGGCAATGACATTTTTGAACAGCTGGAACTCCGGGATTTTCCAATCCTCAAAGTAGACACTTATTCCTTCCTGCCCGGGGGGGAACGTTACCCTTGCAATGTGGCTCGTTTAATTTTTGACAGCCAGAACTCCCTCCTCTGTATATGTCCGCCGGACATCGGTTACAAGTTCGAAAGGTGATACCCTACACCGCACACAATGTAAAATTGCTGCGTTTTGGTCACCCAGCGAAATATTGCAGATCTAGGGCCGAATGCCCCAGTCTGTGGTGCCGACGACCATTCTAATACATCTTGCAGCAACCTCCATCTTGCCTTAATTGTAATGAACTCACCCTTCGTAACTCCCGCCGTTGCCAGGTCTACTTAAATGAACGGAAATCCGTTCCCTCAAAGAGGCGAAGGTCTCCCTTATGCATGGCATTACTCATCTCCGCCTCCAAGGAGACTACCCCGGGGTTTCTTATTCTCGTGTTTCCAAACGTCCCCCCACTTCTGGGGGCCCATCTTCTGCAGCCTCCTCTGTTGTTACCCCTCCCATAGCCACTACGGGATCCCAATCCTTTTTGCTGTCCTTGGCTCTGACGTCCCGACTAAAAACTCAGTCTGTTCTCACATCTTCGCGTCCTTCCTCACAAGCCCCAGTATCGACAAGACCTCGTACGACACCCAAAAACCAATCGCCCCCTACTCAGAAGTCCAAAAACCACATTGCTCAAATCTTCTTTGCCCCTTCCTTCCCTTCTTCCGCCTCCACACTTACCTTTCCAGTCTCTGTACCTAGTTCGTCCCCCCTCTCTGGCTCTATTACAAGTGTGGAGATTCACCCTCCTCCTCGTACTATGCCTTCCCCCCCCCCGTCCCCTCCCAAGTTTCTCCCTCTTCTGTCACCTCCCAGTTTTCTGCCTCTTTTGTCCCCCCCCCACACTCATCTCCAGTCCCTTACACTTTTCCCTCCCCCTCTACTTTGGTACAGTCCATTACTGTCCCAATCTTTAAATCACCCTCCTCCTCCTATCTCCAATATGGTCTCCCATACATCTTTGAAATTCAGAAACACTTGAACCATTTCAGAATATATTGCAGAGACTAAACCTTCAATGGACACTGATTCACTTCCTGTTCCTTCTCTTCCCTCTCCTCCATCTTCACAACCCCATTCTTCACAACGCTCCGTTCCTTCGCTACTTGAACATCTTCCAATGCCACCACACGTTGACTTTTTCTAACCCCTCTAGTCCGTAGGTGCCTTACCTACAGATTCCTGATATTTTCTTCATCGCCAATCATGGCCTATTTACAGTGGAATATCCGCGGCCTCAGGGTAATCGGGGTGAGCTCAGATGTTGCTTTCCAGGTTTTTTCCCTGTTGGTGCTTGCTTACAAGAACCAAAATTACACTCGGCTGTTTTCCAACCTATCCTAGGCTATAATTTATTGTAATCTTCGGATCCTTTCTCAGATGGGACCTTTAATGAAAGTGCCCTTCTTCTACGCAATGATATTCCGTACTGTCAACTATTTGTCCATACCTCGCTGCATTACACTGCAGCCCGTATCCCACTTGAATAAGTGGTTTACAATATGTTCTTTATATCTCTCTCCTTCTCGAGCATTTTCTATCCCAGACTTTGCCTTTCTTGTTTTCATCCTTACCACCCACCACTTCTGTTACTTGGTGATTTTAATGCCCACCATTTCCTCTGGGGGGGTCTCATTGTGACTCACGTGGCATTCAGTTGGAGGCTTTTCTTGCCTCTCACCCCCTCCATGTTTAAAATACGGTACTCCCCACCCATTTTGATCCTCGTACTCATACTCTCTCTTGCATCGATCTATCAGTCTGCTCTTCCTCCATCTGCACTAGACTTCACCTGGTCTGTTCTACCAGACTTACATGACAGCGATCATTTTCCGATCATTTCTTTACTTCTCCTTCCTATTCACCACCTTCCCGTAGCCCTCGCTGGCATATTTGATTCGGGCAAATTGGGATCTTACTCACACCCTTCTACTGCTTTTAGTGATGTTCCTTCTTTCATCCTCCATTGATGAGCTCTCCCTACAACATCTTCTCGACATCAGTTTATAACCGCAGCAACTCATTCTAAACCCCACAACCTCGAGGCAGCATTCTCAGAAGTGCTGCCTTGGTGGTCCTCCATGCTTGTGCTCGTGCAGTACGTTTGAAACTGCTGCATGGGCAGGTACCGGTACAATAGAAACCGCTGAGAGACTTGTTGGATTTTAAGAGAAGCGTGCGATTCGCTCGCCGTGACATCCGTGAAGCTAAAAAACGCACTTGTTGGCGAGACTATGTTTCCACCATCAACTCTGCTTCTTCTATGAGTAGCAGTCTGGAAAAAATTGAGGAAATTGAGGTAAATACTCTCCGACCCTAGCTCCTGTTCTACGGGTCCTGGTGTTGATATAGCAAACCCTCCTCGACGTTGCCATTGAACTTGGCAACATCTGGTCCGTATTTCCCGAGGGCTCCATCTATGCCCCCTCGTTTCTTTTCCTCAAAGTCTTGCCAGAGAGTTTAGTACCCAAGCCTTGTCAACTTAAATTCTCACACACACAACTATACGGCGTCTGAGACAAGAACAGTATAATGTGACTATAACACTTCAAGAACATGAGGCAACGCTCTCAGCTGCCGATCATCGGCAAGCTGGCCTGAATGACATTCTATCGTATGTTACAACATTTACATCGGTCAGCCCTTGTAGTCCTCTTACACCTCTTCAATCTTATTTGGGCACAAGGAGTTCTTCCCCAGCTGTGGAAATTCTGCCATTGGTTCTCCCTTTCCTTCCGCAAACCGGGTACTACAGGACATATGCCTCCCACTATCGCCCCATCGCTCTTACAAGTGCAGTTTGCAAAGTGATGAACGCCTCGTAAATCGACTTTTAATGTGGTATTTAAGAACTCACAACAGTCTCCTCCGCTATCAATATGGCTTCGTAAGGGTCGTTCTAACCATAGACCCCCTGACTACGCTTGGATACGTTGTTCGTAATGCTTTGCGAATAATCACTCAGGTTAATGCCATATTTTTTGACCTTGAGAAGGCATATGACACAACTTGGAGGTATAATAATTTGGCCCAGGCCCTTCCTTAGGCCCTCCGAGGCCAATCTACCATCCTTCCTTAAGAACTTTTTACCTGACAGACATTTCCGTGTTCGAGTCAATAATTTCTTTCCCCGGAACTTCGTCCAATGCTGAAGGTGTTCCCTCAGGGAGTGTTCTAAGCACAACACTTTTTCTCCTGCTATAAATGATTTGGCCTCTGTTCTTCCACCCATATTTAGGTCATTCACTCGAGAAGTTGATGACTTTCGCTATTGCTTGTGCAATTGGCGCTGACAGTCCACCTATTGCAGTTTCTCTCCAGCATGCGGGTCGACCGTGTTTTTCCACTTGGCCACCACACATTGGGTTTAAATTTTCCAAGTACCAAAACTTCGCCACATTACTTTCACTAGACGCTCTGTTATCTCCGATCATCCTTCGTATCTCCTATGGCACTCCGGTATCCCCAACGTGATACAGTCAGGTTTCTAGGCCTTCTCTTTGACAGTCGGTGTTTACCTGGAAACCTCACATTACTCTCTGAAGGCAACTTGTCACAGCCGGCAAAACCTTCTTAAAACCCTTGCTCATCTTCCAGGGAGCTGACGTCGAACTCTGCTTCGCCTACCCATTCAGCCACTCGTTTTATCGACTCGATTATGGTGACCAGATTTATTTCCGCGGCCTCTCCTGCTACTCTCTCTAGCCTTAACTTATCCATCACCAAAGGCTTACGTTTGTTCCTGGTGCTTTTTTCGATCTTCCCCTGTTGAGAGGCCTCTATACAGAAGCAAAATGTCCATCCTTGTCCTGATCGCCGTGATGCCCATTGCCTTCGTTACTATGTACGCTCTCACGATCTACACAATCCTTCCATTTATAGAAGTCACCGATAATTAGTAGACATTCTTTATTCGTTCCGCCGCCCCTGTTTTGCTCCGTCCCTTTTCTTTCGCCTACTTTCACTCTTGTCTTCCCCATCCTTCAGTTATACCACCTTTATATGTTCATGTACATCTCACTTTTTCCCAACCCCCCTGGGAAGTTCCAGCTGTTCCGGGTCTGTTCTTTCTCACTCTCCTTGCTCGAAAGCTCAACTGCCTACGGTGGCTTCCCGCTCTCTATTTTCTTGATCACTTCCACTCTCATTCTCATGCCACCGATGTGTAACGCACAGGATGGCTCTAAGTCTTCAGACGCGTCAGGATTCTCAGCAGTGTTTCCGGACAGCGTCGTACGAGGCATTTACTATCTTCAGCTAGCATTTTTACTGCTGAACTGTAATGCCATTCTCTTGCAAGCACTTATCTATTGGCATCTATGCCTGTGTCATCATTTGTAGTAGTCACAGACTCCTTTAGTAGTGCTCTACAGGCCTATAATGAAAAATTTGATACATCTCATCCCCTAGTTCGTCCGTAATCCAACTTTGGTTGGCTACGCCCGTATCTCTACCAAACATAAAGATATTGTTTTTTGTTGGTCCCTGGTTCCATGTCGACGTACAGGGCAATGAACAGCAGACACTGCAGCGCGGGTCATCAGTATATGACCTACCAATTTCCTATCGAGGTGTTTCCAATTTCTAGACTATTTTGCTGCAATAGCTACCCTCCTTCGCACGCCGTTGGGCAACAACGTTGGTCAACTCTGGCTCGTACAAACTGTCATTCTATTAAACCCGAGCATAGGTTACTGGCGTCTTCTGTCATCAGTGCCGAGGTTGGAGACCACCTCTCTCCCGCCCTTCGTCATTGGCCAAACATCGTCTTTACTCATAGGGTATCTCATGGAGAGGCAACCCTGTCCTCTCTGTGAGCAGTGTCTATTCCAGTATCGGATTAGCCACATTTCTGTTAGACTGACTGCCCCTCTAACAACGGCACGCAAATTTAACCTCCAACGTCGTCTTCGTTCTCCCTACTCTCTCTTACTCCCTCTTGCTGATGGACCCTTCCTTTAATCCTGACTCTCTCATTGACATCTTGACAACGACTTGATTTTACCTCCACAAACTCGATGATACTTTTCACATAACACTCACCCTCAGCCCTTATCTGGTTCAGAAGTCTCTTGCTGCCCTTTACCTTTCACACCATCCACTGCCCGCTGTTATCCGTAACCTGTTGCTCATCCATCTCCCTTTTGCCAACATGATGCCCTCCTTCCTTTCCTGCCCTGCAGCGCTGTATAGTCCTTGTGGCTTAGCGCTTCTTTTTGATTATAATAATAAATAATTGGTGTCCCATTAAACAATGTGAAAAGATCTATCATTCATAAGATTTTTTTTTTTCTTCTTAATTTTTGCAACACAGGAGACCCTCCAGGATTTGGGGTTTGCCACAGTCAAGGCATTAAACTCTTGAGTATCTCTTCAGTATTTAGCTCTCATTTCTGTTCCTGTCTACTTCTTTTCCCCACCTTAGGAAGTTCCTGTGTCTATGTCTGCCCTTTTTCCTACCTTCCCATCCCAGTTTTCAGTCTCTGTTTTGCCTCTCCCTGCTTTCCTTTTCCTTGGAATGCGATTTCGAATCACACTCAGCATGCTACTCCGCTGTATGCTGTTTCACCTCTAATGTGCACACATATTAATGGATCGGATAGGCAACTGATATCCGTTAGTCATGTTGTACCACCTTAATTTTTGTGTTGATAAATGGTTTTAAAAAAAAAATCCGACAAGTTGAAGATTGAGAACACTATGCAACATATGGGAAATCTTTATTGAAGAAATGTTTTGCCACACAGTTGGCTTCATCAGTCCATTCAGATCAGAAGGGTGAAAGGAGTGGAGGAGTTTGAGGTAATCATCTCTCAGCCTGGAGTCGATGTGTTCAGTCCATCCAGTCTTGTAGAAAGTACAGCATAGGGCCGTAGATGTGGCTTATATACGTAAGTCAGGCGGAGGTGAAGCAGGAGGGGCGGGGTCATAGTGGTACCATCCACTAGTCGAAGTATGTCTTCGCCCAAAGTTGGACAAGGGAAGAATTCTTGTATCAAGATTCCGTGTGTCTCGATTTCTGACAGATGTGATAATGGAATCTGATATAAAAATTCTCTCACCTTGTCCAACCTTTGAGAAGACCTACTCCAAACTAGTGATGGTACCACTATGACCCCGCCTCCTATCTGCTTCGCCTCACCTGACTACAGTATATAAGCCACATCTACAGCCTTATCTGTACTTTTTTACACAATTGATTGGACTGACACATCGACTCCAGGCTGAGGGAATGATTACCTCAAATTTCTCTCCTGTAACACCCTTCTGATTTGCACTGGACTGTATGAAGCCAGTGTGTGTCAAAACGTTTTCTCAATAAAGAGCCCTTTTATGTTGCATAAGTGTCTCAATCTTCACCTTAGTTTTAACAGAAGAATTATATGCAACTTTGTTTGCCCCCCACTTTGTAGATCTCAAACTCTCCTCAGTCGTCACAGTTATACTAGCTGTACTAGTTTTGCAGAAACTAAGATAATGTTTTGCAATGTCTGGATTTTAAGATATTCTTTTATGGAGTGCTTTTTTTATCCACCTTTTCCAGAACTGTTCCAACAGCTTTGTGATTGCTGGCAATAACATTGATCAGGGTTATTGACCATCAAGCTATTTTGAATCAGCGCTTTAATTGAGCTTTTTGGTAGTTTCCTTCATTACTGGTTGGTTATGAGAAAATAGTACTCCCTGTGACTCATGATTGGATACACTTGTTTCTGATGTGGATGTCTCTTGAGAGCACAAAGTGCCTTATGATTGTTAATAATGCTAACGTCAAATATTGTCTTCTGATAGACATTCTGCTTATAAAGAGCACTTAGACTTTATTTCTGAACTCTCCTTCAGTGTGTTAAGTCCTCGACCTGACTAGCTTCCTCTTGGTCCTATTAAAGCAGATCTGTCTAAATAATGCTATTTTCTACAAGTACGTGATACAACTATTACAGAACCTAGCCTGATATCATTACATACCATATAGAAAGCTCCCAGTTATGCAAGGCATTTTGGGCAACTTGGGTTTAACTTGTATTCCCAGGATGAAACCCACAACATTTTGCCCCCCAGGAGTGACCCACAACAGTCAAATAACACCCAAGGTATGCACTTACTGCTAGTTGAACAGACCAGCAGGTTTAGGAAACATGCCCAAACATTTCACTCGTGCCAAGGATTGTTCCTAGACCCTCGATGTGAGAAGGAGGAATGCATAATAACTAAGGCCATGAGCATCCCACCTTAAGGCCTTTTAACTGAAAACCGACAATTTGCACAAGCTTTGTACTTCAGACATGCACACCCACCCACACTTCACTCCATTTTTCTGTTGGCCATGCATGTGATGAAATTAAGACACAGTGCAACATCTGGGTATCTTTATTGTAGAACGTTATGTCCCCATATCTTATTGTAGACGTTTGCCCATCCAGTGGCTTTATCAATTACAAATTCCAGGACATAGTAGGATTATATACAGACATGATGTAATCAATCTCTCAACCTAGGAAGTAAGTGCGAAGAGCACCGAGCACCGTATGTCGTGGAGATTCTGAAGCAGAAGCAAGGATCCTGGCGCTTATATACTAACGTCAGGTGTGATGAATGATTTTGAAAACCGAACATGTTGAAGATTAGAGACATCATCATGGGATATATTGAGACAAAGAGTTCTTCAAACTTGTCCAACCTTTGGACAAAGACCTACCTTCGACTAGTGGATGGTACCACTATGACCCCCACCTCCTGCTTCGCCTCACATATGGATTACAGTATAAAAGCCACCATCTAAGCCCTATGCTGTACATTCTACAAGATTGATGGACTGAACACATCGACTCCAGTCTGAGGGACTGATTACCTCTAAACCCCTCCTCTCCTTGCAACCTTTCTGCTTTGTATTGGAACTGTGAAGCCACTGTGTGGCAGAAAAACGTTTCCTCAATAAAGATTCCAATATGTTGCATAAGTAAACGTCAGGTGGAAATGGGGACGTTTTTAGGTACAGACGAGAGCATAGTCAACTGGTAAGCGGGGATTCCCCAGTGGAAGTAGATCCTACCCAAGGAGATGGGTTAGTTGTCGTAGTCGTGAAGGTTATGTACAAGTCCTCGAATCAGATTCCATGATGTTGCAGTGTCTGACTAAGTTGTACAAGAATGGTATACAGTACCGACAAGATGAAATTAAGACTTGTGTGCAACATCTGGGTATCTTATTGTAGACGTTTCTACCATCCAGTGGGCTTTATAATACAAACTAACTGCCAGGATTAACTTGAAGACAGTAGGACTGTATACAGAAAATAGGTAATCAAGTCCCTCAACCTTGGAGTAGGTGCAAGAGCACCGTAGCAAGCATGTGCTTGCTTGCTGTATAACAATTAGCATATCAATGGCTGTTTTTAGTCTTGATCTCAGGTTATCCAAGTTTGAACTAAATACAGAAAATTAACAAATAAATAAATATTCTTAGTTAAAAAAAATGAAATTAGATAGAATGTCAAAGCTAGGGAAACTCACTGTCATAAGTGTATGGAAAAATAGGTTCCCAGTTATAAACACCGACTCATGAACAGTTTTTCAAGAAAGGTGTGTTTGGTAATAAGTAATCGTAACATGTCTGTGTACAACATGTAAATGATCTACAGTGCAATTATGCACAATTTCAATAGCATTTTTAAAGATTGAGACAGCTTTTCAACTATGGAATCTTTATTGAAGAAACATTTGGCCACACAGTGCTTCATCAGTCAATACAAATCAGAAGGGTGTAAGGACAGGAGGAGTTTGAGGTAATCAGTCCCTCAGCCTGGGACTGATTCAGTGAAGATTCTCATATGTTGCATAAGTGTCTCAATCTTCAGCTTGTCGGTTTTAAACCATTTATCACAGCATTTTTAAAGAATGTTAGATATGGTGCATTTTTAAGAACTGGAGATATTCTTCAGGTACTTTCCAGTTTGCTACCAAAAGAGTAGCAATATCATATTTATGCTAACTACTATGAGTATTTCAACACATATTGGATAAATATTTAAGTTGCATTATTAGCAAAGGATTGTTATTGATTTGTTAGGAAAACTCGGTTGATGCCTGTGTTTTTAACCATATAATGTTTTGCCCAGCAAAGGAGAAATAAAATAAGTTTATTTTCATTTTATTTTAAACAATCTTCAGCCTTCTTCGGGTGTTAAAAATGTTAGTGTTCATTATATTATTATTATAATCATAACTAAGTGCAAAACCCACAAGGATCAGTGATGATTATAGTTTTCTTGAAACTCTAAAAGTTATTAATAGTAAAAATCTAGACATGAAAATGATTAGATTTAGGAGCCATCAAAAAATTGGTTTAAGTTTAGTCACATGTTTTACCTGGGGGAGGGGTTGTGCAGTCTTGAGGTGGGTAAATAACAGAATACACACAGTAACAGTTGTAATTGTAATAGGATAAATGCCCTATTTGCCAGCAAATGGGGCATCTCTATCAAAAGGAATTAATGATTATCACTAACAATAAATTATACCTCACGACTATGTTTTAACAAATATATACACTGCCATAAGATGACTAATAATTTGTGCAGTGCACAGAGGCCCTGGTCCTAAGACCGGGCCGTGGGAGCGTTGACCTCCGAAACCCTCTCTAGGTAACTCCAAGTAAACTTCGAAAGGTTTTAAATTGATCTCTGTTACATCCTCAAGAACCAGTGACTGGAAGATTCAGTTAGTACTGCAAGGATTTAATTATCTTTTCAAAGGGTACCCTCTTCAAGGGGGGCTCCTTGGCGGGTGAAGAGGCTCTTGGCATGAGGAATTAGACCTATCGGTCCTCCTTCCTCAGACCGAACCTAATTACCCCCAACTCCCTCCCCTATATCCCATCCTCACGCCATCCTCCCCTTTTTTTCCCTTTCTCCTCCCTCCTCCCCACTCCTCCCTTTTGCCTTCCGCTTTTTGTCCTTGGGATTTCTCCCACAGGCCACGCTAGTTTTTCCTAGGTAGAGGAAAGACCCGGTCGATCCCATTCCGTTGAGGTTTTCTTGGCGGTGGCGTAGTTTGCCGTGGAATCCTGGATTGCCTAGGGATGTCCACGATCCTCTCCCGGTATCCCGGAGTAGCTTTGGGTGTCTTTTGGGCGACGGGTGTATCTCTGGAAGCCACCTTTCGGATTCCGGGGGTGGTGGCTGAAGGAGTATGCTTTGTGGCGGATATCCGGCCGCCCCTCCTAATCTTTGTCCAACCGAGGGTACTCGGCAGATGTGAGGTTGCTATCCCAGATTGCTGTTTACTGGCATGAAGGAAGGGTATGGCACGGTTTTCCTCTCATGCTGCATCTGCGCTACTAGCGGTGTCGAGTCCTCTTGGGCGCGGAGGGAGATTTCTGGCCCCTTTCCATTCCTCCTAGAACTATCCCTCCCCGGTCCCTCCCCTTTTTTTTTTTTCTTTTTTTATTTTTATTTTCTTTTCTTCTTTCTTTTTTTTTCCATTAAAACAAAAAGAAAGAAGTAACCTAACCATGCAAAGCCTATCCATGGAACCTGGTACCCCCCGGCCCCCTTCTTGATACCGCACCCCTCCTTTCTGACCCCTCTCTCGTCTTTGGACCACTCTTCATAACATTCCCCCCTCATGCCTCTGTACCAATTGCCGTGCTGTTTCCTCACCTCTTCAGGTACTGAGGCCTCGACTTACTCTTCCGATTTACCAGACCTTCGCTCTCCTCTGACTATGCTTCCGGCCTCTCCCTCACACGTTGCGGCAATTTTCAAATTCGCCGCCCGTTCCACGTCGACCACCTCTGTCCCACGCCTAAACGTCACGACAATTACCTGCTGATGAACTTCCTCCACCTTCACCTTCTCGTTCTTCTCAGAAAAGATCGACACGTCCTTCACTAACCTTTCCAACGCCAGTATCAACTGAACAGTGGACTAAAATCTTCACTTTACGACCACTTCCTATACTGCCTATCTTTCTGACCATAGTAATTGGCAAGGCAACTCCTACGCCAGTTGGTAATGATATTCCTTTTCATGCTCTTAAGAGCGGTACTCGCATCATTAACCGTACAAATGCTACCCAGGCTCGTGAGCTCTCTCGTCTTTCCCATATAGATACTTGCCTGTCACCCTGAAAAAACATCATTCCCTCATTCTTGTAGTGGTACCGTTATTCTGCCCATACCAATAGTTCAGGCAAAATTTCCAGACATGTGGCCCGACATTCTAGAACAGCTGGAACTCCAAGATCCTCCCAATCCTCAAGGTAGACACTTACGTTCTCTGCCGTGGGCGGAGACGATACCCTAGCAATGTGGCTCGTTTAACTTTTTGACAGCCGAGAACTCCCATCCTCAGATATATAGCAGACATCGTTACAAGTTCGAAAGGTGATCCCTACACCACAACAGTGTATGAAAATTGCAGCGATTTTGGCCATCCAGCGAATATTGCAAGATCTATCCGCCGAATGCCCAGTCTGTGGGTGCCGATGACCATTCTAATACGTCTTCAATCGCTCTCCCTCTTGCCTTAACGTCATGAGCTCACCCTTCGTACTCTCGGCCGCTGTTCAGTCTATTTAAACGAGCGTGAAATCCGTACCGCTCAAAGCGACAGAAGGTCTCTCCCTTAGCCAATGGCGTTTCTCATCTCCGCCTCCAAGGGAGACTCCCACTGTTTCTTATTCCCGTGTTTCACAAAACGTCCCCCACTTCTGGTATCCCATCTTCTACAACCCACCTCTGTTGGTTACCTCCCCATAATCACTCCTGTATCTAACCTTTTGCTGTCCTTCAAGGCTCAGACTCCTACTTCACGCCTCATCTAATCTCTGCGCTTCTTCGAGTTCTATATCTCTACAAGCCTCAGTATCGACGAGACCTCGACGACCACCTCTTCCCAACGTCCCTCTACTTCTCAAAAGTCAAAAAAGGTCCGGTAACACCTCTACCCATCTTCCACCGTCCTCATTTACTCTCCCTGCCCTCTGTCCCTAGTTCTTTCCCCTTCTCACTGGCTTAGTTACAAGTGGCAGAGGTTCACCCTCCTCCTCGTAATGTACCTTCCTCCCCTGTTTCCCTGTTTGTTTCCCAAGTTTTCTTCCTGCTTCGCACCTCCCAGTTTCCTTCTCTCGTCCCTGCCACGCTTCTTCCAAGTTCCCTTCCACCCTTTCGCCGCCCCCCTACCTGTACAGTCCAATACAGTTTCCAATCTTTACTATCCTCCCCCTACCAATTCCCAATATTGCTCCCATACAACATCTCTGAATTCTGAAACACTTGAAGCAATCTCTGAATATATGCAGATACCAAATACCATCAATGGACACTGATCCACCTTCCGCTCTTTCTCCTCTCCTCTGCTCCATCTGCGCAACTCCTTTCTTCACAGCGCACCGTTCTTCGCTGCTTGAACATTGTCACTGCCTCCGCATGTGGACTTTACAACCCTCCTATCCGTAGGAAAACCCTTTACCTGCGATTTTCAAGTACCTTTATCATTGACATTCAGGCCTTTTTACAGTGGAAATATACGTGGCCATCAGGTTAATCGGGGTGAGCTCAAGATGTTACTCTCCCAGTTTGCCCTGTTGGTTTTGCTTACAGGAACAAAATTACACTCTGCGGTTAGTTCTCACAATCTCAGCTATAATTATTGTATTCTTCAGATCCTTTTCCTGATGGGACCTTTAATGAAAGTGCCCTTCTTCTTTCTCCGCAACTGATATTCACCGTACCATCAGCTTATTTGTTTCATACTTCGCTGCATTACACAGCAGCCCGTATCCCATTACATAGGTGGTATACGCTCTGTTCTTTATATCTTCTCTCTCTCGGCATTATCTATTCCGGAATTTGCCTTCCTTGTTTTCCGTCCCATTACCGCCGACCATTTCCTGTTACTTGGTGATTTTAATGCCCACCATTTCCTCTGGGAGGTCTCACTGGTTGATTCCCGTGGAATTCAGTTAGAGGCTTTTCTTTTCTTGCCACCCTCCCCCTCCATGTTTTAAATACAGGTACTCCCACCCATTTGATCCATCGACTCCATACTCTCTCTTGCATCGATCCTCTCAGTTTGCTCTTCCTCCTCCGCATTAGACTTTACTTGGTCTGTTCTCCCGGACTTTACATGACAGTGATCATTCCCAATCATCTACTTTCCCTTTCATATTCGCCACCTCTTCGCACCCAGCGCTGGCAATTTAATCGGGCAAATTGGTACCTTTATAACTCACAACCTGACTGTTTTTTTAAAAGAGGTTCCTTCTTCGACCTCCACGATGAGCTTTTACCACCTCTTCTCATCCTCCGTTTCACCGCAGCTTCTCATTCTATACCCCAAACTTCGAGCGCATTCTCAGAAATGCGTGCCTTGGTGGTCCTCCTGCTTGTGCTCGTGCAGTACTTTTGAAACGCCTTGCAGGGGGCAGGTACCGGTACAATAGAATCCACAGAGCGACTCCTTGATTTTAAACAGAAGCGTGCGATCGCTTCGCCGTGTCATCCTGACGCTAAACGCACTTGACTGGCGAATTATGTCTCCACCCCACCTCTGCTTCCTCTATGAGTGCAGTCTGGAAAAAAAGTACGAAAACTGAGTGGTAAATATTCACCTGACCCCCCAGCTCATGTTCTGCGGGTTGCCGGGTGTGATATAGCAAACCCACTAGATGTTGCCAATGAAATTGGCAATCACTGGTCCCGTATTTCTCAGGGACTCCTCTATGCCCCTCATTCTTTCCTCAAAGTCTGCCAGAGAGTTGCACCACTTTGGACTTTTCTTCTCTCAGAGAAGAACATTATAATGGTGCCTTTCTTACACTTCAAGAACCTGGAGGCAACACTCTCAGCTTGTCGGATCATCGCACTGTGCCCGACGACATTCTTATTCCGTATGCTATAACAACATTACATCAGTCAGCCCTTGCAGTCCTATGACGCCTTTACAATCTTATTTGTCACAAGGAGTTCTTCACAGCTGGGAAATCCGCCATTGTTCCCCTTTCCTGCAAACCAGGCACTACGGGACAGAAACTCCCACTATCGTCCCAATTGCTCTTACCAGTGCAGTTTGCAAAGTTAATGGAACGTCTAGTCAATAGACGTTTAGTGTGGTATTTAGAGACACACAACAGTCTCTCCACTCGTCAATATGGCTTTCGTAAGGACGTCTACCATAGACCCCTACTGCGCTTGGATAAACGTATGTTCGTAATGCCTTTGCGAATAACCACTCAGTTTATTGCCATATTTTTGATCAATTATTGAGAAGGCATATGAACACAACTGGAGGTATAATATTTTAGCCCAAGCCACTCCTTAGGCCTTCAGCGGCAATCTACCACCTTCCTAAAACTTATTTAACTGACAGGCATTTCCGTGTTTTGGTTAATAATGTGCTCTCGCCGGACTTTATCCAAGTGAAGGTGTCCCCCATGGTATGTGTTCTGAGGCACAACACTTTTTCTCCTTGCTATTAATGAATTGGCCCTCTAGTATTCCTCAAAATATTTGGTCCAACACTCTAATGTTGATGACTTCGCTATTGCCTGTGCAGGCGCTGACTGTCACCTCCTTACAGTTTCTCTCCAGCTGCAGTCTACCGTCGTTTCCAATTGGGCCACACAATGGGTTTTAATTTTTCCAGCACTAAAAACCCACCCAAATCACTTTCCACAGACTCTCTGCATCTCTGATCATCCTTTAGTACCCTATGCTCACGTATCCCTGAACTGAATACAGTCCAAGTTCGGGCCTCCTCTTTGATCGGAGGTTGATCCTGGAAACCTCACATTAGCTCTCGAAGGCAAACTTGTCACAGGCCGCTCGAACCTTCTAAAAAACCCTTGCTCATCTTTCGTGGGGAGCTGATCGTCGAACCCGTCCTTCGCCTACATTCCACCCTTATTTTATCGAAACTTGATTATTGGTGACTCAATCAATTCAGCGGCACCTCCTGCTACTTCCCCTCCCTAGCCTTAACCCCATTCACACCAAGGATTACGTTTATGCCTTGGTGCTTTTTCGCTCTTCTTCCCCTGTCGAAAGCCTCTATCAGAAGCGAACGTTCCATTCCTTATCCGATCGCCGTGATGCCATTGCCCTGGCGCTACCTCATGTACGCTCTCACATGATCTCCTCCGCAATCCTTACCATTTAAAAGAATGGTCAACTGATATTTAGTAACATATCTTTATTTTGTTCGCGCCGCCCCCTGGCTTGAACTGGCTCCGTCCCAGTCCGTCTTCGCGCTGGGGGGGAGTGCGGATCCTCTTTGCGAGAGCGGACTATCGCAGAGCCGTCGCGCGGACGCGATAGTGCGGAGAAGTATGAGCATGTAGGGCTATTTTGGCTCCATTGCGATGGGTTCTTCCGGTGCAGGCCGGTGGCGGGCGATTTGTCCGCATATGGTTATATTGTGACTATAGGGTGGATTGGAGACGGCTGGGGAGCGGGTCCGGAACAAACTCGTCCCGTCCCTTGCCGAGCCCCAACTGTCCTACGGTCGCTTCCCGCTCTCTTTTTTCTTGCCACCGCTTTCACTCTCATTCTCATGCCATTGCTGTGTTTAAAAACACAATGGCTCTAAGTCTTCTGATCGGCGCAGGATTCCGCAGCATGTTTCTCTCTCTACGGACAGCGTCGTACAAGGGCATTTACTATCTTCAGCTAGTATTTTTACTGCTGAACTATATGCCATCCTTGACAGCACTATCTATTGCATCTTTGCCTGTGTCCATCATTTGTGGTTTGTCACAGACTCCCCTTAGTCTTTACAGGCTATACAAAAATTTGATACACCTCACCCCTGATTCCTCCGTATCCACTTTGGCTACGCCTCCCCCTAAAAAAAAAAGCATCTTTACTAAGCATAAAGATATTGTTTTTTGTTGGGTCCCTGGTCTGTTGACGTACAGGGCATGAACAGCAGACACTGCTGCGCGGTCAGCAGTACATGCCTACCAGTTTTCTTAAGAGAATTCCATGTACGGACTATTTTGCTGTGAATTATCTTCCACCTTCACACCCTTGGCAACAACGTTGGTCTAGCATGCTCGGCAACAAACTTCAGTCTATAAACCGAGTATAGGTTACTGGCCGTCTTCTATCACCATGTCCGAGGTTGGGAGACTACTCTCTCCCGTCTTCGCATTGGCCATACTCGTCTTACTCATGGATAGCTCATGGAGAGGCGTCCTTGCTCCTCTCTGTGAGATTTGCCAAGCTCCATTATCAGTCAGCCACATTCTGTTGACTGCCACTTTTATCAACGAGCACGCAAATTTACCTCTGTCGTCGTCTCCGCCCCGCTGCTCTCTCTTTACCATACCCTTCTCGCTGATGGACTCCACCTTTCATCCGGACTCTCTCATTGACTTTTTGACAACGACTGACTTACTCCACAAATTTTGATACGTTCAGCCCTTTCTACTTGTATCTCTTGCTACCCTCTACCCCCGTTACTAATCCCCTGCCCCGCTGTTTTCCTGTAACCTGCTGATCATCCCCCCTCCCTTCTGCCATCCAATTCCCTTGCTTCCTTCCCTACCCTGCAGCGCTGTATAGCCCTTGTGGCTTAGCGCTTCTTTTTGATTATAATAATAATAATTTCAAGTGGGACCATATTTTTGCGGCTTATAAGATTTGTTTAATTTCCAATGGCTCTGCATCGAGACATAACTGGGGAGGCTCAGCCCACCCCAGACTTACAGCTCCCATCACTGACCTTTAGTTAATAGGAAGCAGGCTGGTTTTTGGAGACATTTAATGGGAAAAAATGCGTCTAATGAGCCGCAAAATACGGTAATTTTCATATTTAGTGACCATTTGTTTCTTGTGATCTTGTTGCATTACTGCACACTAACACTCACATGCTCTCTCTCTCTCTCTCTCTCTCTCTCTCTCTCTCTCTCTCTCTCTCTCTCTCTCTCTCTCTCTCTTTCTCTTTCTCTTTCTCTTTCCCCCCCCCCTTTTCGCCCGCACAGTTACCATATATGTACTGCGTTTAACTGAAACAAAGCTATATTAACATTATACCGGGAAGTATAAATACCCATGATAATTGTTATTGGATACAACAGTAGCATAGACTATCCATTATTGCTGTACTAAATGAGGAATAAAGCATATGACGATCGAAGTGAACAATGACAGTGTCAGTGATGGTTTGGTAATAAAAAATAATGCTAAATTTATATATTAAAATATTTAACAGAAACTGGTCATCCTTACAATGTCATCTTGAACATGGTAGAAAGGATACATTTATCAAGCTAATATTAAATTGTCTTTACAAAAAAACATTTATTCTTTATAGTAATTATACCCTTTATTTTGAGCAGAGCCATTTTTTAGTATTTTATTAACAGTACTTAATCTCCCTTCTTTGGAGCCCAGTGGTATAAACAAAGACATCCTTTTAAAGAAATGTACATTAGACGATGTGTCAGGATGAATAAATTAATTAGTCTTTATGTAATTTTGTTAGAAAATAATTTTTGAGTATTTGGTATGGTCGTGCCAAATTCAAGCTGTCCAGGCAACTTATGTTCCAAATAGGGAAATTAAATCAAACAAAAAATAAAGCCGCCAATCGGGCCTATTTACAGTGGAATATCCCGGCCGTCAGGGTAATCGGGGTGAGCCTTCAGATGTTGCTTCCAGTTTTCCCCCCCTGTTGGTGCTTGCCTTACAAGAACCAAAATTACAGCTCGGCTTGTTTTTCCAACCTACCTCAGGCTATAATTATTGTAATCTCGATCCTTTCTCAGATGGGACCTTTAATGAAAGTGCCTTCTTCTACTGCAATGATATTCCGTACTGTCAACTATTTGTCCATACCTCGCTGCATTACCTGCCAGCCCGTATCCCACTTGAATAAGTGGTTTTCAATATGTTCTTGTATATCTCTCACTCCTTCTCGAGCAATTTTCTAACCCAGACTTTGCCTTTCTTGTTTCATCCTTACCACACCACTTCTGTTACTTGGTGATTTTAATTGCCCACCATTTCCTCTGGGGGGGGATTCATTGTGATTCACGTGGCATTCAGTTGGAGGCTTTCTTGCCTCTCACCCCCTCCATGTTTTTTAATACGGTACTGCCCACGCCATTTTGATCCTCGTACTCATACTGTCTCTCTCATCGATCTCATCAGTCTGCTTCTTCCTCCACAGCACTAGACTTCACCTGGTCTGTTCTACCAGACTTACATGACAGCGATCATTTTCCGATCATTTCTTTACTTCTCCTTCCTATTCACCACCTTCCCGTAGCCCTCGCTGGCATATTTGATTCGGGCAAATTGGGATCTTACTCACACCCTTCTACTGCTTTTAGTGATGTTCCTTCTTTCATCCTCCATTGATGAGCTCTCCCTACAACATCTTCTCGACATCAGTTTATAACCGCAGCAACTCATTCTAAACCCCACAACCTCGAGGCAGCATTCTCAGAAGTGCTGCCTTGGTGGTCCTCCATGCTTGTGCTCGTGCAGTACGTTTGAAACTGCTGCATGGGCAGGTACCGGTACAATAGAAACCGCTGAGAGACTTGTTGGATTTTAAGAGAAGCGTGCGATTCGCTCGCCGTGACATCCGTGAAGCTAAAAAACGCACTTGTTGGCGAGACTATGTTTCCACCATCAACTCTGCTTCTTCTATGAGTAGCAGTCTGGAAAAAATTGAGGAAATTGAGGTAAATACTCTCCGACCCTAGCTCCTGTTCTACGGGTCCTGGTGTTGATATAGCAAACCCTCCTCGACGTTGCCATTGAACTTGGCAACATCTGGTCCGTATTTCCCGAGGGCTCCATCTATGCCCCCTCGTTTCTTTTCCTCAAAGTCTTGCCAGAGAGTTTAGTACCCAAGCCTTGTCAACTTAAATTCTCACACACACAACTATACGGCGTCTGAGACAAGAACAGTATAATGTGACTATAACACTTCAAGAACATGAGGCAACGCTCTCAGCTGCCGATCATCGGCAAGCTGGCCTGAATGACATTCTATCGTATGTTACAACATTTACATCGGTCAGCCCTTGTAGTCCTCTTACACCTCTTCAATCTTATTTGGGCACAAGGAGTTCTTCCCCAGCTGTGGAAATTCTGCCATTGGTTCTCCCTTTCCTTCCGCAAACCGGGTACTACAGGACATATGCCTCCCACTATCGCCCCATCGCTCTTACAAGTGCAGTTTGCAAAGTGATGAACGCCTCGTAAATCGACTTTTAATGTGGTATTTAAGAACTCACAACAGTCTCCTCCGCTATCAATATGGCTTCGTAAGGGTCGTTCTAACCATAGACCCCCTGACTACGCTTGGATACGTTGTTCGTAATGCTTTGCGAATAATCACTCAGGTTAATGCCATATTTTTTGACCTTGAGAAGGCATATGACACAACTTGGAGGTATAATAATTTGGCCCAGGCCCTTCCTTAGGCCCTCCGAGGCCAATCTACCATCCTTCCTTAAGAACTTTTTACCTGACAGACATTTCCGTGTTCGAGTCAATAATTTCTTTCCCCGGAACTTCGTCCAATGCTGAAGGTGTTCCCTCAGGGAGTGTTCTAAGCACAACACTTTTTCTCCTGCTATAAATGATTTGGCCTCTGTTCTTCCACCCATATTTAGGTCATTCACTCGAGAAGTTGATGACTTTCGCTATTGCTTGTGCAATTGGCGCTGACAGTCCACCTATTGCAGTTTCTCTCCAGCATGCGGGTCGACCGTGTTTTTCCACTTGGCCACCACACATTGGGTTTAAATTTTCCAAGTACCAAAACTTCGCCACATTACTTTCACTAGACGCTCTGTTATCTCCGATCATCCTTCGTATCTCCTATGGCACTCCGGTATCCCCAACGTGATACAGTCAGGTTTCTAGGCCTTCTCTTTGACAGTCGGTGTTTACCTGGAAACCTCACATTACTCTCTGAAGGCAACTTGTCACAGCCGGCAAAACCTTCTTAAAACCCTTGCTCATCTTCCAGGGAGCTGACGTCGAACTCTGCTTCGCCTACCCATTCAGCCACTCGTTTTATCGACTCGATTATGGTGACCAGATTTATTTCCGCGGCCTCTCCTGCTACTCTCTCTAGCCTTAACTTATCCATCACCAAAGGCTTACGTTTGTTCCTGGTGCTTTTTTCGATCTTCCCCTGTTGAGAGGCCTCTATACAGAAGCAAAATGTCCATCCTTGTCCTGATCGCCGTGATGCCCATTGCCTTCGTTACTATGTACGCTCTCACGATCTACACAATCCTTCCATTTATAGAAGTCACCGATAATTAGTAGACATTCTTTATTCGTTCCGCCGCCCCTGTTTTGCTCCGTCCCTTTTCTTTCGCCTACTTTCACTCTTGTCTTCCCCATCCTTCAGTTATACCACCTTTATATGTTCATGTACATCTCACTTTTTCCCAACCCCCCTGGGAAGTTCCAGCTGTTCCGGGTCTGTTCTTTCTCACTCTCCTTGCTCGAAAGCTCAACTGCCTACGGTGGCTTCCCGCTCTCTATTTTCTTGATCACTTCCACTCTCATTCTCATGCCACCGATGTGTAACGCACAGGATGGCTCTAAGTCTTCAGACGCGTCAGGATTCTCAGCAGTGTTTCCGGACAGCGTCGTACGAGGCATTTACTATCTTCAGCTAGCATTTTTACTGCTGAACTGTAATGCCATTCTCTTGCAAGCACTTATCTATTGGCATCTATGCCTGTGTCATCATTTGTAGTAGTCACAGACTCCTTTAGTAGTGCTCTACAGGCCTATAATGAAAAATTTGATACATCTCATCCCCTAGTTCGTCCGTAATCCAACTTTGGTTGGCTACGCCCGTATCTCTACCAAACATAAAGATATTGTTTTTTGTTGGTCCCTGGTTCCATGTCGACGTACAGGGCAATGAACAGCAGACACTGCAGCGCGGGTCATCAGTATATGACCTACCAATTTCCTATCGAGGTGTTTCCAATTTCTAGACTATTTTGCTGCAATAGCTACCCTCCTTCGCACGCCGTTGGGCAACAACGTTGGTCAACTCTGGCTCGTACAAACTGTCATTCTATTAAACCCGAGCATAGGTTACTGGCGTCTTCTGTCATCAGTGCCGAGGTTGGAGACCACCTCTCTCCCGCCCTTCGTCATTGGCCAAACATCGTCTTTACTCATAGGGTATCTCATGGAGAGGCAACCCTGTCCTCTCTGTGAGCAGTGTCTATTCCAGTATCGGATTAGCCACATTTCTGTTAGACTGACTGCCCCTCTAACAACGGCACGCAAATTTAACCTCCAACGTCGTCTTCGTTCTCCCTACTCTCTCTTACTCCCTCTTGCTGATGGACCCTTCCTTTAATCCTGACTCTCTCATTGACATCTTGACAACGACTTGATTTTACCTCCACAAACTCGATGATACTTTTCACATAACACTCACCCTCAGCCCTTATCTGGTTCAGAAGTCTCTTGCTGCCCTTTACCTTTCACACCATCCACTGCCCGCTGTTATCCGTAACCTGTTGCTCATCCATCTCCCTTTTGCCAACATGATGCCCTCCTTCCTTTCCTGCCCTGCAGCGCTGTATAGTCCTTGTGGCTTAGCGCTTCTTTTTGATTATAATAATAAATAATTGGTGTCCCATTAAACAATGTGAAAAGATCTATCATTCATAAGATTTTTTTTTTTCTTCTTAATTTTTGCAACACAGGAGACCCTCCAGGATTTGGGGTTTGCCACAGTCAAGGCATTAAACTCTTGAGTATCTCTTCAGTATTTAGCTCTCATTTCTGTTCCTGTCTACTTCTTTTCCCCACCTTAGGAAGTTCCTGTGTCTATGTCTGCCCTTTTTCCTACCTTCCCATCCCAGTTTTCAGTCTCTGTTTTGCCTCTCCCTGCTTTCCTTTTCCTTGGAATGCGATTTCGAATCACACTCAGCATGCTACTCCGCTGTATGCTGTTTCACCTCTAATGTGCACACATATTAATGGATCGGATAGGCAACTGATATCCGTTAGTCATGTTGTACCACCTTAATTTTTGTGTTGATAAATGGTTTTAAAAAAAAAATCCGACAAGTTGAAGATTGAGAACACTATGCAACATATGGGAAATCTTTATTGAAGAAATGTTTTGCCACACAGTTGGCTTCATCAGTCCATTCAGATCAGAAGGGTGAAAGGAGTGGAGGAGTTTGAGGTAATCATCTCTCAGCCTGGAGTCGATGTGTTCAGTCCATCCAGTCTTGTAGAAAGTACAGCATAGGGCCGTAGATGTGGCTTATATACGTAAGTCAGGCGGAGGTGAAGCAGGAGGGGCGGGGTCATAGTGGTACCATCCACTAGTCGAAGTATGTCTTCGCCCAAAGTTGGACAAGGGAAGAATTCTTGTATCAAGATTCCGTGTGTCTCGATTTCTGACAGATGTGATAATGGAATCTGATATAAAAATTCTCTCACCTTGTCCAACCTTTGAGAAGACCTACTCCAAACTAGTGATGGTACCACTATGACCCCGCCTCCTATCTGCTTCGCCTCACCTGACTACAGTATATAAGCCACATCTACAGCCTTATCTGTACTTTTTTACACAATTGATTGGACTGACACATCGACTCCAGGCTGAGGGAATGATTACCTCAAATTTCTCTCCTGTAACACCCTTCTGATTTGCACTGGACTGTATGAAGCCAGTGTGTGTCAAAACGTTTTCTCAATAAAGAGCCCTTTTATGTTGCATAAGTGTCTCAATCTTCACCTTAGTTTTAACAGAAGAATTATATGCAACTTTGTTTGCCCCCCACTTTGTAGATCTCAAACTCTCCTCAGTCGTCACAGTTATACTAGCTGTACTAGTTTTGCAGAAACTAAGATAATGTTTTGCAATGTCTGGATTTTAAGATATTCTTTTATGGAGTGCTTTTTTTATCCACCTTTTCCAGAACTGTTCCAACAGCTTTGTGATTGCTGGCAATAACATTGATCAGGGTTATTGACCATCAAGCTATTTTGAATCAGCGCTTTAATTGAGCTTTTTGGTAGTTTCCTTCATTACTGGTTGGTTATGAGAAAATAGTACTCCCTGTGACTCATGATTGGATACACTTGTTTCTGATGTGGATGTCTCTTGAGAGCACAAAGTGCCTTATGATTGTTAATAATGCTAACGTCAAATATTGTCTTCTGATAGACATTCTGCTTATAAAGAGCACTTAGACTTTATTTCTGAACTCTCCTTCAGTGTGTTAAGTCCTCGACCTGACTAGCTTCCTCTTGGTCCTATTAAAGCAGATCTGTCTAAATAATGCTATTTTCTACAAGTACGTGATACAACTATTACAGAACCTAGCCTGATATCATTACATACCATATAGAAAGCTCCCAGTTATGCAAGGCATTTTGGGCAACTTGGGTTTAACTTGTATTCCCAGGATGAAACCCACAACATTTTGCCCCCCAGGAGTGACCCACAACAGTCAAATAACACCCAAGGTATGCACTTACTGCTAGTTGAACAGACCAGCAGGTTTAGGAAACATGCCCAAACATTTCACTCGTGCCAAGGATTGTTCCTAGACCCTCGATGTGAGAAGGAGGAATGCATAATAACTAAGGCCATGAGCATCCCACCTTAAGGCCTTTTAACTGAAAACCGACAATTTGCACAAGCTTTGTACTTCAGACATGCACACCCACCCACACTTCACTCCATTTTTCTGTTGGCCATGCATGTGATGAAATTAAGACACAGTGCAACATCTGGGTATCTTTATTGTAGAACGTTATGTCCCCATATCTTATTGTAGACGTTTGCCCATCCAGTGGCTTTATCAATTACAAATTCCAGGACATAGTAGGATTATATACAGACATGATGTAATCAATCTCTCAACCTAGGAAGTAAGTGCGAAGAGCACCGAGCACCGTATGTCGTGGAGATTCTGAAGCAGAAGCAAGGATCCTGGCGCTTATATACTAACGTCAGGTGTGATGAATGATTTTGAAAACCGAACATGTTGAAGATTAGAGACATCATCATGGGATATATTGAGACAAAGAGTTCTTCAAACTTGTCCAACCTTTGGACAAAGACCTACCTTCGACTAGTGGATGGTACCACTATGACCCCCACCTCCTGCTTCGCCTCACATATGGATTACAGTATAAAAGCCACCATCTAAGCCCTATGCTGTACATTCTACAAGATTGATGGACTGAACACATCGACTCCAGTCTGAGGGACTGATTACCTCTAAACCCCTCCTCTCCTTGCAACCTTTCTGCTTTGTATTGGAACTGTGAAGCCACTGTGTGGCAGAAAAACGTTTCCTCAATAAAGATTCCAATATGTTGCATAAGTAAACGTCAGGTGGAAATGGGGACGTTTTTAGGTACAGACGAGAGCATAGTCAACTGGTAAGCGGGGATTCCCCAGTGGAAGTAGATCCTACCCAAGGAGATGGGTTAGTTGTCGTAGTCGTGAAGGTTATGTACAAGTCCTCGAATCAGATTCCATGATGTTGCAGTGTCTGACTAAGTTGTACAAGAATGGTATACAGTACCGACAAGATGAAATTAAGACTTGTGTGCAACATCTGGGTATCTTATTGTAGACGTTTCTACCATCCAGTGGGCTTTATAATACAAACTAACTGCCAGGATTAACTTGAAGACAGTAGGACTGTATACAGAAAATAGGTAATCAAGTCCCTCAACCTTGGAGTAGGTGCAAGAGCACCGTAGCAAGCATGTGCTTGCTTGCTGTATAACAATTAGCATATCAATGGCTGTTTTTAGTCTTGATCTCAGGTTATCCAAGTTTGAACTAAATACAGAAAATTAACAAATAAATAAATATTCTTAGTTAAAAAAAATGAAATTAGATAGAATGTCAAAGCTAGGGAAACTCACTGTCATAAGTGTATGGAAAAATAGGTTCCCAGTTATAAACACCGACTCATGAACAGTTTTCAAGAATGGTGTGTTTGGTAATATGTAATCGTAACATGTCTGTGTACAACATGTAAATGATTCTACAGTGCAATTATGCCACAATTTCAATAGCATTTTTAAAGATTGAGACACTTTTGCAACATATGGGAATCTTTATTGAAGAAACATTTTGCCACACAGTGGCTTCATCAGTCCAATACAAATCAGAAGGGTGTAAGGACAGGAGGAGTTTGAGGTAATCAGTCCCTCAGCCTGGGACTGATTCAGTGAAGATTCTCATATATTGCATAAGTGTCTCAATCTTCAGCTTGTCGGTTTTAAACCATTTATCACAGCATTTTTAAAGAATGTTAGATATGGTGCATTTTTAAGAACTGGAGATATTCTTCAGGTACTTTCCAGTTTGCTACCAAAAGAGTAGCAATATCATATTTATGCTAACTACTATGAGTATTTCAACACATATTGGATAAATATTTAAGTTGCATTATTAGCAAAGGATTGTTATTGATTTGTTAGGAAAACTCGGTTGATGCCTGTGTTTTTAACCATATAATGTTTTGCCCAGCAAAGGAGAAATAAAATAAGTTTATTTTCATTTTATTTTAAACAATCTTCAGCCTTCTTCGGGTGTTAAAAATGTTAGTGTTCATTATATTATTATTATAATCATAACTAAGTGCAAAACCCACAAGGATCAGTGATGATTATAGTTTTCTTGAAACTCTAAAAGTTATTAATAGTAAAAATCTAGACATGAAAATGATTAAGATTAGGACCAACAAAAAATTGGTTTAAGTTTAGTCACATGTTTTACCTGGGGGAGGGGTTGTGGCAGTCTTTTGCTTCAATGGGTTATCTGTTTAAAAACCATTTCGCAAAGACTGTGATATTGCAAATTTATCGTCTTCAGGCCCACTAAAAAAATTTTAATTACTGGATATTGTTTATTGTCTTCCTAGTGAAACCGACAAAAGTAATTGTTTAAAATAGAGGACATTTCAATCTCCTTGTCAGTAAGATGCCCTGATTATTTTTAAGGGACCTATCTTATCTCTAACTTCTGTTCTGACACCTGGAAAAAACTTTTAGGGTTAGTTTAGAATCCCTAGCAACTTTAATTTCAGTCTCTTTTAACTTCTCTTTTTCCCCTTTTTAACGTGCCTCTTAATGTTAATATACTGATTCATAAGATAAATCCTCACCTTTTTGATGCGCCTATAAATTCCTTTTTTTTTTTCTGTCCTAAAAGATATTTGAGCCTATTATTCATCCATTTTGGGTCATTTCTAGTCGATCTAGTTTCTTTATACGGGATTGTATTGTATTGCATGTATTGTGTTAAGAAAACTATCATACTGATAGCTCTCTTCGTTACCCCAGTCCACAGATGATAAGTTGTTCTCTAAGCCCATTGTAATTCTAAGTGAAAAACCTGGGCTCGATCCCTAAACCAGGGGAAACTGTGGACATTATCCTTCACACCTGTTGCCTCCCTTCACACAGAAAGTTGGTGGGGAAAAGAAAATGCAAACACTAGGACATTTCATTGAAACGTTTCGGTCCTGGACCAAGGTTCAAGGACTGAAACATTTCTAAAAAAATGTGTAATGTTTGCATTTTTGTTCTTTTTTTCCCTTTCTGACGATATCACACAATTTTTACCAGGAAGTAGGCACCTGCCTGTTACCCCGACTACTGTTGTCGCACTCCGGGAATTGGACCTATGAAACGATTAAAATAACCCACACTGAATGGTTTTCTCTAGTTATCCTGGATTTATTTCCCCCCAAGGGTTAATAACAATGTTCATTTGACAAAAAAAACAACCTCCAGTGTAAAACTTTTAACAGGCTTCCGTTCCACATTCGTGATACAGACAATAATTTGTAATATAAGCTCATGAATTGTAAACTTATCACATACAGCACAGTTGTCTGAGGTTTGATAAGGTAAATTTAAAGAGGCAGTTCTCTGAGCTGCACAAGAACATGGTACAATTTTCCTTGTGTTCATTATAAAATGCACAGCATGTAGTATCACAATGATCTGGGTATGAAGCTAACGGGGTTAACTGCCAAATTTTGTGACCTATGTAAAATTAGTGCTGTATTCAAATATAATAATAGTCCCAGCGCATTTCAGGAGTAAAATAAAGGATGGCGGGTGTCAGTCATGGTGAGGGTTCAAGTAACGGGGAGGCGCCTGGGGGCCCTGACCTTGCCGCTGACACACATAGCAAACCAGTAACCGGTATATTCTACACTGCTAACACTCGACATTCGTAAAATTTTCCCTTTTCGTGGGTGCCTTGGTGCAGGTAATGGGCTCTTGATCCAAGGCACTGTACTAACTGTCCCGAGCTAAGTACTTTCCTATGCATATAATAATGAAATAATCCATTGGGTTTTTTGGTGAATAATAATGCGCATATTTAGCACAACATATATTATTTTTCACCAAGTTCTAAATCAGAAGTTAATTAGGGTAACCTAATTCCTTTCCAAAACCCCCCAACAGTGTATTTTTTTTTAAAACTGCCTTCCCCCTTGAATTTTTTTAAAATTCAAAATCAAAGTATAATTGAGGAAAAATCTAAGTTCCTTTTCCCGTTAAAACCCCTTTTTTTTTTTTTTTAATATTTACAAGTATTTTTTATTATTATAAGAGCTGCACATTGGCTGCCCTCTGGGGAATTTCATTACTTTGCAAGCTCTACGACTTTTTAACTGAACGATTACTTGATGGTGGTGGAGCGCTCAAAGTTTTCAAGAAAAAATGGGTACCTTTCTTGAAAAAAAGATTGCCCCTTTTTTTATTTTGGTTTTTTTTTTTTTCCCTTGTAATAACCCCCTTGAGCAAACCCCTTCTTTAGCAACCTTTTCTTTTACACGAGTGATCCTGTGGTTTTGGCTTGTGAAAATTAAATAAAAGAGAAGCAAAAGAATATTATTAAAAATCAAACCAAGCGCAAAAACCCAAATGCCGAGTATAAGAAATAAAAACTTTTAGAAAAGGCTGCCAACTTGCCTCGGGGCCTTAAAAAAATAAAAATTTAAAATTTTTTTTCCGGGGTATTCCGTCCTTTACGCTAATGCATCGAGGAAGCAAAACCTTTTTGGGTAGCTCCACAGCAGGGATTACCTTGTTGATTTCCCCTTTAAGTTAAAATAAGGTAGAGAAGACAGGGACTACTGAGCAGGGACGGGCGGACACGGGTGTGACCTCTTATTTTTTCCAGGGTCGTCGCGAAACTGGCCCGGTATTAAACCCATGTTTTCCCTTTCTGCAAAAACAGGACTAGGGCCCAAAACCCAAACCCCCTCAATTTCAAAACTATCCGACTCTGTTGGAAAATTGATATATTTGACTTGCGTTACAGAACCTGTTTTAGAGCCCTCCACGCACAAAATGCGTGTAAAGGTATAACAGAAAAGGTGGTAATGGATCGAAACTTTCTAACAAATAGAACACAAAGAGTAAAATAAACAGAGAAAGTCTGAGGAGGTTATGAAAAGCTCTGTTCCACAAGGCAGGGTACTCGCCCCCATCCTTTCCTCACCCTATCGACATAGAAGAGATGTAAGCCACAGTACCGTGTTTTCCTTTGTGGATGACATCCGAATTTGCATAAAATGTCTTCCATTGAAGACATGCAAGACCCAAAGTGCCAACCAAATTTTTAAATGGGAAACAAAACATAAATTTTTATTTCAGATATATTTCAAATTTTCCGATAGGGAAAGCCTAAAGGAAATTAAAACTATTGTAATATAAAAACAAATTCCAACCACCAAAAAGAGGGAAAAATGATGTGAAGAACCGGGGGGGATAATGTCAAGGACTCGCTTTTAAAAGCACAAAACTTCCTATAACTCTAGAAAAATGATGGATGCAAGAAACCTTCAAAACTAGGGGGCCAAATCGCTGCTTTCTCTGGCTGACCCCTCAAAGGGTTTCCCTTGAGTTGGTGAGGGGCCTTTTATTTAGGGGAATTTGGGTCTGTGCTCCGTTTTCCCCGAATTAAGCCTGAATGCCTTCCCATCCACCCCCCAGGCGCTGATAAAACCCCCGGTTTAGCCTTCCCCCTTGATTTTTTAAAAACTCTAGGCTGGAATTTGCTGTACACAACATGCCTTTCAAAGGGAGGTAAATTTCTGACCTAAGAAGTACAGAGAACATTCACGGCACACCTAAATTACTGGGAACAGTTGAATTCTTTGATTTGTATTCCTGGGAAAGCAGGCGAAGAGATACAGAAAATATTACTTGGGAAAAATTTTAGAAAGGTTTAGATCAATTTTCCACAAAATCACCCCCCAAAGCAAACAAAAGGGCGGCAGGGGGGGTGCAGCTTCCCCCCCGGAAAAAACAGGGGGCCACCTACCTAAGAGGCAAAACAATAATGCAAAGCCCAAAATTGTGCAACGCCTCCCCAACACATAAGAGGGGTTTCCAATAACCCCCAGGTTGTCCTTTAAGAAGGCGCTGGACAGGCACCTTTGCAAAAACCCGAACAGCGGGGTGGGGTTTTACTCGGGTTATGTCGGGCAAAGTAAAAACCTGGTTGACACCCTGGTTCACCCAAACCTTCACAGACCGGCCCACGGGGGGGTTTACCCCCGAAACTCTCTCCAGGTTTTTCACTACTGTAAACCCTTTCGGGTAAACCCCCGTGCCAGAACGGCTAGGGAGGTTCTCCACACGCTACCCAGCGGTGTACCTGTTTTTAAACCCATTTTAAACACCCAAAAAACTTGCTTCAAAAGACCAAAATTGAAAGGCGTTCCCTCGTCTGCAAAATACTGCCAGACCAAAAGTTTTTTTTATATTTCAAAAAGCAAATTTATCCAGCTTGACTCCGTTTTTGCGAGCCCCTTTTTTTTTGCCCTTTTCAGAGGTCTATTTAAAAACTTCACTTGGTTAGAAAAACTTTTCACGGGAAGATGTAACGCTGTATGACCTATTCGGGGTTTAGCGCTCGTGTTGTTTTAAAATAACCACTGTTCCTCGAAGGATATTTCTTTAAATTTAAAAAATTGGCCTGCCCTTCTTTGGGTTATGGATTTTTATTAAAAATAAAAAGGGCTATTTTTCCCTTGTGAGTTAATTTTGGGGAGGTTAGTTTTTTATTGTAAAAAAAAAACAATAAAGCAGGTGCAAATAAACAATTAAACTAAACAACGGGAGGTAAAAAGAAAAAACACGAAGGGGAAAAATTTTGAAACAACTATTTTCATGGAAAAGGGGGTACCTCGATATTGTCATATGCTTTTTTGCACTCCATTTTGAACTATACTTAAAATTTTTCACTTTTGGGCAAGGTTTTTTGTTCGCCTAAGAGCAGATGTTCTCTGCTTACCCTTCCACTTTCTCCATTCACACTACCGGGTTGAAAAAAAAGGGGTGAAAGACTTTCATTATTATGGGACGAAAAACTGCATGGAAAATTAATTGGGAAGGGGTTTAAGTAAGGTCAGTATTTTCATCCGATGGGTATTGGGCCAACTTTCTAACAAAGTCGTAACAAACTTAAAATAAAACAACTCCCCCAATTTATAAAACTAAAATCTGCTTACAAAATCATTTGCTTATTTCCGCTGTTGAATGACAATCCAACAACATGTTTGTAAACTATTTTAAGCCCTTTATTAAATTTAGTTTTCCTATACCAGATATGAAATATACACTTTATAATTTTTAGTAAGTTTTCTTGTCGGTTTTAAGAACGATTTTTAAATTTTGCTGGGCAACGGTAGACCACATGGGGTTTTTGCTTTTTTAAAATAAAGCTTTAGCTGGAAAGAAAAAGTATCTCCCTTTATTATTCGAGGGACCTAAAAAAAAAAAAAAGCCTCTCCCCCAATAAATATACACATAGTTCTGCTGAGGGAAATGGAAAAAATGAGGCGACAGGGTAGGGTGGGGTATCAGGACGTGCACTGATGATTTTTTTCCCAAACCCCCTTCCTCAACCAGATGGATACTAAACTTTTTTAATGCTGTCCATCTCCCGCTTTATGCTGGAAAGACTATTGACCCAAAAAAGGAACTACTTCCCTTCATAAAGGAAGTTTTTTTGTCATTTTTTTTTGTGCAAAAAAAGACTACGCCCCACTTTTTTTTTTTGTTATACTTTTGGGACTACTTTCCAGTCGAACCCAATTTCCCTTCTGACCAAAATTGATTACCCCTCATTTTTCCCCGCTGTTTAATCCTCTGGATATACCTGAACACTTTTAAAATTATAAAAAAAATAATAATAATATAATAATAATAATAATATAGCATTTTGGAAGAGATTTCGCAACACCGCAGGGGGGCGAAACTTTGTCAATAAAATACCCCATTTTACTACATTTATGTTTTTTTCCCCATATACCATTTTGATTTTCAAGTTTTTGATGCAAATACGACACAAGTGCAATCCCAGATTTTTATTATAAAACTTTTCACTCACTCTGACTCTAAAAAAGCTGAGCGAAATGTTTTCATAATTTTAGTGTTACATATTTTACCCAAAACTAAATAAATATTGAATAACTGTATTTCATAGATGTATAACCCATGACCCTATCAAACTGTTTTTTAATTGTAATCTACAATTTTTTACAACTATAATGCTTCTAATTGAAATGTTAAAATTTTTCACAGTTTAAAATACTCATTTGTACTCCATATTTTAAAATTTTTTCCTTAATGTTTAAACCAGAATCTTTCATTGCTTGGTTAAAACTAAGTTTAATTTTAAGCCTGCCCAAATCTCTGCAACAAGGGGCTTTTGGCTTACCCCAGTTTCTATAATTCCTTGTAAAACTATGACAGTCCAAATAAAAATTATTATTTTTATTATTATTTAAAAAAATATTATTATTATTATTATTATTATTTTTATGTGGTATTTGTACCCTCTTGGGGCACCTGTTGAAAGAAACCCAATAAACTTTCCCCGTTTATCCTTTCTTTTAAATGTGATGCAAAACTTTTGGGGTAAACAGCGGGTAAAGTCATGCTAAAAAAGCCCGTCCAGGGGAAAAATTCCAGTTTTTTTCACTAACACAATCCAGTTCTTGTGCCCGACATACCCCCAAGGAGGTTTCTTGATTAAACAAGACAAAGGGGACTGAACACCACCTTCCAGACTGAGGGACTGATTTCCTCATCTACGTTTCCCCGAATAGTTTTGCGGGGTGATGGGCCGATTTTAATCATGCAAACGTTCCAAATCTTTTTTTCATCAGGTTAATCACCAAACTATCCTGAACACTTTAAGTGACAAAAAAATTTAACAAGGGCTTCCAAAGACAGACAACTCTACCTCCTACAATACAGAGGAAAAACCTTAACAAAACACTACCAATATAGTACCTACTGTTCCACGCGAATTTTAATCACAACCCAGGCTTCGTTTGAAGCCAAGAAGTAAATCTTTAAGTAAATTAAAATTTTACCTCAAAGAATCCTCTCCAAATAATACAATATACGCTGATGACTCCCACTAACCCACGGGTTTCAGTGTAACTGTACAGCATTCGCTTATATAATGTTGGGACCCGAAAGGGAAGGTTCCTTGACGCGGTGGGGGGCTCTTGATCTAGAACGGGATGTGTCTAATTTTTCCCTAAATTTGACCCTAAAAACCCTTTCCATCCCCCCCACATGCGCATAATCCACGGGTTTTTGCGCTCCCCCCTAATTTTAATTAATGGGGCCCGCAAAAAAAATTGACTTTCCCTACCCCAACTGAATTATTTTCTATACTTTACTGCAAATTATTTCTACAAATCTCATACCTTAAAATAAGGAGTTTTATCCTTAAAAATCGTGTTTTTTCTAGCCTAAGGAAACGATGATGGCCGGGACATTTTTTTTTTTTTTTAAAAATGGTAAAAGATCATTTTGTCTAATTTATTGTTACACGGGGTTCGACTATATAAAAGAGGTGATAATTTACAAAACGGGTACTCGGGGGAATTAATTTTTGTTCTGGGGGGTTTTCTCAAATAGCACGAGGACAATATGCAGTAACCCCACACAAATTTTTAACCTGAGGCGCGAGACGATTCGTTTAGTCCATCTACCAGAGGGCCAGATTGATACTAACATTCCCTCTACCTGGAAAGGGGAAAGCTGAACTAGTCATCTATCTATTTGGCACTACGACGATATTTTGTCGGTTTATCTCTTTAACGGGGAACTGAATTGGTTTGTTGAATACCTGATGCACGAGCTGATGAGTCGATATTACTTATTTCATCAACAAAAGAAGGATATTTCTCACACATCAAGATTAAGACTGATATAGTCAGTCCCCCCATCATAGTACTATAAAAAAAGCAAATTGCTGGTTTTTTTCATCAAAACTAACGCACTTTCATGAATGTCTCAACCGTGACAACGCTTTTTAACATTTTACACCACCCCTCATTATTACTTTAAAATATATCCCCAATTTAAAACGTACCCTTTAATTTTAAAGTAAGAAAAAATATGGGGAGTTTAAACGAATATGTTTTTTCTAGGTATTTCATGAACATATAAATGTAAAAGAAGGATGTTTATACCCCGGTCTTGACCCAATATTCTGTAATCTTAGCTAGCGAAACCCAAACGTCGTGCGGG
>NW_026465072.1:0-14065 GCF_026875155.1 Cherax quadricarinatus
CCCTCACTACACACCTTAAGCTGTTCATACTCAGATGTTCATACTGCCTCGCATTCCACAACCACTACTTAAGAGTGGAATGCAATCTCCTCTACATGATCGAGCCTCAACGTGCCCTCCTTGTCAGCGCTATCCAGTCTCTACACTGATGTACATAACCACGAGTATACAGAGATACGATACTGTGTACTGCCCTAGTACCAAGGGGCATATCCTAGTGACGGACGCTGTGAAATTGTAGAGGTGCTTGGCACAAGAGAGATCTGATAATGTTTAATTTTATATTGATAATAATATTGATAATGAGTAATCAGAATAATGTGAAAAAAACATGCAACTCCTAGTGCGACCCTCTGTCGTGTTGGGGGGGGTGTTGCAACCCTGAATGGGTTACAATGATTATTATGTATATATGTATGTATATTACCTTTTCATTTAATTTTATATTGCTTATATTTGCGATAATAGCTAAATCGTAATGTATGACTTATAATATACTTATATTTACTGTTATATATTGTTATTTAGCTTATGTTGTTAGGATGTATATAAAATGTGCTCAGTTAGTCTTGATTGTCAAACTACTGTAATTATCGGCTTGTCGCTCGTTATACTGCCGGCTTCTGAGCTGCAGTTGTCCGTAGCTATCACGTGATCGAGGGGGGGTGTCCTCACCTCTCGTGAAGCGCTTCAGTCTGCTGGAGACTCGCTTGCTGGTTGGACAGCTTGTCTGTCTGACAGTCTGCTGGAGACTCGCTTGCTGGTTGGACAGATTGTCTGTCTCATTATTCTTGTAGTTCTGTAGAACTTTGTTCACAGAACATTGTATAGACTTTGTGATTTTCGACGTTGTACTGAGGTTGTGTGTCACATAGACACTCTGAGTATCTCAGGTCCGAGCTATAGCTTCTGACCTAAATTTTGTACTGGTTTCTGTGCTATTGTCACAGTCGGTTTTCCCTATGCTGAACGAAGATTCAGTATTATGGGAGTTTTGTAACTTTTGTGGAGGATCTGCAGATGGTCCCTACTTAGTGTCGTTATATTATTTCCCAGTTCCTGATTTGTGTCGCAGTCGCTTGATATTGCATTGCTATTGGGCTTAGCATTCTTTGTTGTTCAAGCAGACTGTTCGGTTGCCAGTTGGTCAAGAAGTTAGTTTATTTGAGGACTTTGTCAGTCACTTGTTTAAGTCTTATTCGAGTCTTGAGACATAGCTAACTATTAAGAGCACTTACACGCATACACACTACTTGTACATATTTGTAATATCTTATTAAATGTTAATGTACCTGACGGTACTTAAGAATATAAATTGTGATATGTGTTTTAGCACAGTAATATTGAACTCGCGAGATTGATTTTATTATGATTGCTGTTTAATTAATTTAATATGTAATATACCTTTGAAACTTATAGCACTTAACTAAAATTATTAAATTTTCATTTCTTAAGTTTTTATTTTAGTGCCTACAGTTGTAATCCTAAAAAAGCTATTGATTTTTATTGAATTTCAATGGATGATTGGAAAAGGTTATGACTACTTGTTACGAAAACCCAAGAGTCACTGTGTGATGCTAGCTGGGCTCAGTCTTTCTAGGTATTCACTGGAGATCTTAAGCTTTTACGAATCGCGTTTTTTGTAACATGGCACTTCAAACTCTGGAGGGTTCACGCCACTCACAACCACTGGAGGTATGCCCTTACAACTCTGTTGGTATGCCATCACCACCTCTGGAGGTCTGCCACTTCAACGTCCTGGAGGTGATGCCACTCCAACCTCCAGGAGGTCATGCATCACAACCTGGAGGTCTGCAACTCAGTACTCTGGAGGTAATGCCACTCAATACTCCTGGAGGGGATTGCCACTCACAATCTCCTGGAGGTATGCCACTCTAATCTCTCCTGGAGGTCATGCCCTCTCACAACCTCCTGGAGGTTTCATGCCTCATCCTCTTGGGGTAGGCATACAACCTTCTGGAGGTCATGCCACACTCACAACTCCTGGAGGTCAGCCACTCACAATCTCTTGGAGGTCACGCCACTCACCAACCTCTGGAGGTCAGCACTCACAAACGTCCTGGGAGGCATGCCACTCACAAACCTCTTGGAGGTCACACACTCACAACCTCCTGGCAGGTAATTGCCACTCCAACCTCTGGAGGTCATGGCGCTCAAACTCTTGCGGAGGTCATGCTCACAACCTTCAGGGGTCTTGCCACTCACAACTACTGGAGGTCATGCTATTACCTCAGGCATGACCTCAGGAGTAGTGAGTGGCATGACTCCAGGAGGTTGTGAGTGGCATGACTCCATGAGGTAGAGAGTTCCATGACTCCAAAAGGTGTGATTGGCATGGACCTCCAGTAACGTGTGAGTGGGATGGACCTCCAAGAGGTTTTAGAGTGGATGACCTCCAGGAGGTTGTGAGTGGATGCCACCAGGTGGTTGTGAGTGGCATGGCTCCAGGTAGTCATGCATATTACCTCCTGGAGGTCATGCGATCTCTACTCCTGGAGGTCTGCCACTCACTACTCTGGGGTCAAGCACTCACTACTCCTGGAGGTAATGCCACTACTACCTTCCTGGAGGTCATGCCACTCACATTCTCTGGAGGTCATGCCACTCACAACCTCTGGAGGACCATGGCATCATCCCTTCGGAGAGTCATGCCACTCACTACTCTGGAGGTCATTGCATCAATATCTCCTGGAGGAGGGTCATGCCGCTCACTACCTCTGGAGGTCACTGCCACTCAAAAACCTAGTGGAGGTCATGCACTCACAATTCCTGGGGTCTAGCCACTCAAAACCTCCTTGAGGTATGCATCCACCGCTGGGGTCATGCCACAAACAATTCTGGGGTATGCCACTCCAAAACTCCTGGAGGGAATGCCACTCACAATCCTTGAGGTCATGCCTCTCAAACCCTCATGGAGTTATGCCCTACAACCCTCCTTGATTTCATGCACATCACAAGCTCGGAGGTCATGCCCATCATCTCTGGAGCGTTATGCCACTCACTACCTCCTAGGAGGTCCTGCCATCACAACCTCTGGAGGTCATGCACTCACAAACCTCTGGAAGTCTGCCACTCACTATACAGGAGGTCATAGCCATCACACCTCCTGGAGGTCACGCCCACTCACAACTTTGGAGGCCATGCCATCATAACCCTTCAGGAGGTCAGCCACTCCACAACCTCCTCGAGGTTCCATGCCATCACTACCTATGGAGGGTCATGCACACTCACAACCTCATGGATGTCGTGCCACTCAAACCTACTGGAGGTCATGCCACTCACAAAATCCTGGAGGTATGCCTCAATAACTCTTGGATGGTTAATGACTTTCAAATCCTGGAGGTCACGCCACTCACAACCTCCTGGTGGTCATGCCACTTAAACTCCTGTAGGTCATGCCACTCACAACACTTGGAGGTGATGCCACTCTCAACGTCCTGGAGGTATATGCCATTCACAAACTCTGGAGGTCATGCCAGACTCACAACCTCTGGAGGTCATGCCACTACTACTCTGGAGGTCATGCCACTCACTACTCCTGGAGGTTGCCAATCACAATCTCCTGAGATGGTCATGCCAACTCACACATTCTGGAGGTCATGGCTCTCACAACCTCCTGGAGGTAATGCCAATCACTACCTCTTGGAGGTATGCCACTCAAACCTTTGGAGGTCATGCCACGCTCATACCTCTGGAGGTCATGCCACTCACAATCTCTTGGAGAGGTCAACGCACTCACAAACTCTGGGAGGTCAAGCCACTCACAACGTCTGGAGGTCTGGCCACTCACAACCTCTTGTGAGGTCACACCATCACAACCTTGGACGAGTAATGCCACTCACAACTCCTGGAGGTCATAGGCACTCAAAATCTTTGGAGTCTGCCACTCAACAACCTTCAGGAGGTCATGCCACTCACACCTCCAGGAGGTATGCCACTCACTACTCTTCATGACTAGGAGGTAGTGGTGGCATGACCTTAAAGGAGGTTGTGAGTGGCATGCACCTCCATGAGGTAGTGAGTGGATGACCTCCAGGAGGAGTTGTCGTTTGGCATGACCGCCAGAAGGTTGTGAGTGGGCATTGACCTCTCCAAGGGGTTTTGAGTGGCATGACCTCCAGGAGGTTGGAGTGGCATGACCTCCAGTGAAGTTGTGAGTGGCGTGCACTCAGGAGGAGTGTGAGTGGCATGACCCTCAGGAGTGTGAGTGGCATGACCTCAGGAGGTTTGTCAGTGGCTATGACCTCAAGAGGTTAATGAGTGGATGACTCCAGGAGTTTGTGGTGCATGGCTCAGGAGTCATGCCATCACTACTCTGGAGGTCATGGACTCACTAACCTCCTGGAGGTCATGCACTCCTACTCTGGAGGTCATGCACTCACTACCCTGGAGAGTAATGCCACTCATACCTCTGGAGGTCATGCCACTCAATTTTGGAGGTATGCATCAAACACATGGGGATATGCACTCACTACCTCTGGAGGTTCATGCCGACTCACTACCTCTGGAGGTCATGCCACTCACTATCTCTTGAGGTCATGCACTCATACCCTGGAGGTTCTCATGCACTCAAAAACCTGTGGAGGTCAATGCCTCACAACTTTTGGAGTTTGCACTCACAACTTTTGGAGGTCATTCACTTACTTTGAGGTCATGCACTCAAACTTGGAGGTATGCCATTACCAGCCTTGGAGGGTCATGTCCACTCACAACTCTGAAGGGTAGGTAATGCACTCACAACCTCTGCAAGTCATGCCATCACTACCTCTGGGGGGGGGGGGGGGGGGGGGGGGGGGGAAAAAAATGGGGGGGGGGGGGGGGGGGGGGGGGCCGTCTATGCCACTCTATACCCTTGGAGTCATGCACTCACTCTCTGGGAGGGGTACCACTCACAACCTCCGGGGGTCATGCCACTTCAACAACTTCACGGAGGTCATGACTCCAAAACCTTGGAGGTCAAGCCATACACCTCAGGAGGTCATGAACTCCACTCTTCTGGAGTTCATGCCATCATGCCTCTGGAGGTCTTGACACTCGCAAACTCCTGGAAGATTCATGCCATCATACCTCCTGAGGTATGCACGTCACTACTCCTGGAGGCCATGCCTCACAAAATCTGGTTGTTCATGCACTCCTCAACCTGGAGGTCATGCATAACACTTCTGGTGGTCATGCACACAACTTTCGGAGGTAATGCATTCACAACCTCCTGGAGGTCATGCATCACAACTCTTGGAGGCATTATACTACAACCTCCTGGGAAGCGTCTGCCCTCTAAACTCCTGGGGTATGCACACTCACAACCTCCTGGCGGTCATGCACTACAACTCCTGGGTGGTCATGCACTCACCAACCTCCCGGGAGGTCATGCACTACCAGACTCTTGAGGTAATGCATCAAACCTTGGAGGTCATGATCACTACCCTCTGGAGGTCATGCCCTCAAACCTTGGAGGTCATGCACTCACACACCTTGGGTGGTCATGCCCCCCATCCAACCTCTGCGCGGACATGCCCCCACTAAACATCTTGAGATGTCATGTCCACTCACAACTCTGGAGGTCATGCCACTACACTCTCCTGGATGTCATGGCCACTCTCAAATCTGGGGTTATTGCCACTCACAACTCCTGGAGGTTCTGCACTCACTTACGTCCTATGTGTTATGCCTCACAATCTGGAGGTAATTGCCCTCTCAAACCTCTGAGAGGTCATGCCACTCACTACCTATTGGGGTCATCACCATCAAACCTCTGGAGGTTCATGTCATCACAACCTTTGGAGGTCTATGCATCACAACCTTAGGAGGTCAGTGCACTACAAGTTCTGCGAGGTATGCCACTCATCCCCCCCCTAACTGGAGGTCATGCCACTTACACCGTGGAGGTCGTGCACTCACTACCTCCTGGAGGTCATGCCATACAATCCTGGGGTCATCTATGCCCCTCTAACTTTGGTGGGTCATGTCTTGCAACCTTGAATGGTTTACAATGTTTAATTATGTATATATGTAATGTTATATTACCTTTTTCATTTAATTTTTATTGATATATTGCGATAATAGCCTAAATCGTAACTGTATGACTTTATATTTTTATTTGACTTTTCTATTGTTAATTAGTAATGTTGTTAGTATGTATTATCAAATGTGCTCAGTTAGTTTGATTGTCCAATACTGAGATTATCGCTTGTCGCTCGTTATAATGGTTTCTGAGTGAGTTGTCCAGTAGCTGCACGTGATCGAGGAAGGGGGTGTTCACCTCTCGTGAAGCTTCAGTCTGTGGAGGAACTCGTTGCTGGTTGGAAGTTGTTGTTGACGTTGTGGAGATCGTTGTGGTTGGACAGATTGTCTGTTCATTATTCTTGTTAGTTTATGTAGACCTTTGGTCACAGAAAATTGTATAGACTTTGTGAATTTCGAGTTGTACATGAGGTTGTGTGACAATGCCACTCTGAGTATTCAGGTCCGAGCTATTGCTTTGACCTAATTTTGTATGGTTTCTGTGCATTGTCAAGTCGCGGTTTTCATGTGACCGAGCTATCAGTATTTGGAGTTTTGTAACTTTTGTGGAGGATCAGCAGATGGTCCCTACTTAGTGCTCGTTAAATTATTCCCAGTCTGGAATTTTGTGTCGCAGTCGTTGCTATTGCATTGCTCTTGGGCCTTAGATTCTTTGTTGTTCAAGCAGAAGATGTTCGGGTTGCAGTCGGTCAGAAGTTAGTATATTTGAGGACCTTGTCACGGTCCTTGTTTAAGTTCCTTATTGATGTCTTGCGACATAGTAACTTACATTAGAGCTTTCACGGCATCACACACTTACTTGATACTATTTGTATAAAATATATTAATGTTAATGTACTGCGGTTACTTAAGACATTATAAATGTGATATGTGTTTTAGGCACTGTATATTGAATCGAGAGATTGATTTTATTTTGGATTGCTGTAATTAATTTAATTTGATAATAGACTCTAGAAACTTATAGACCTTAATATATTTATTAATATTTTAATTTCTTAGTTAGTAGCTACCAGTGTAATCTAAAAAAAGCCTATTGAATTCTTATGAATTTCAAATGGGATAGTTGGAACGGATATGATACTGTACGAAAACCAGTACAGGCTGGGAGGATGCTAGAAAAAAAAAGAAAAACAACCCACAAAACAAGGGAGTCTTTCTAGTCTTCATGGAGATCTTAAGATTAGAAGGCGTTTTTTTGTAACAAAATGGGGGCCTGTCGGGAGGCTCTTGATCAAGTGTTGGAGACATTGTCCCGTTTGACATTATAAGATATTTCTATGGTCAAACACTTTTGAGATTTCCTTATTGAAGGTCTTTGAGTTTAGTCTTGTACAACATACCAGCGTGGATGTATTCTGACATGCGTTATGATCAAGAGATGGAATATGTTTTTGCCAACCTACACTAAACTTTCTTAAAATGATTATAGTTTCCATAATCACTCTCTCGTAGTAAAATTATTTTTGTGATGTATGCAACGTGAAACAGTTAATTGATACTCTGATTTGTCTGGTTAAGTACATTAAACTTAGACGGGTTGGCAAGTCGCAAATATATGGTGTGAAGTATACAGGATTACATACGTACTGTTAGCGCATTAAATAAAGATATTTTGTTTCCTGTCATACAGAGATGTCTGACTTATGATTCAGATTCAGAAAGCATAGTGTCTCAATTAGGAGTTTGGACTCTATTTTGAAGTTGAAGCAAAAGGCAACTCGAGCAGAAGCGAGCTAGTGTCTGAGCCTAGTGTAGCTCAGGTTTCGATGTCTTCCTTCCCTTGAATATAGTACGAGTATAGTGGTAGTATGACACAGCTAATAACTAGTAAGTGTTTACTACATGTCTGTAACTTATTTACTTATCCTAGACACGTCTAGACTCTCTAGAGAGGCCTGGACAAGTGTCCGACTAAGGAGTCAGACCATGTTAATTTCGTAATCCTCATTACTATGGATTCTTCAGGAAACAGTTTGAGAGGTTTTGAACGCTCATTATGTTGCAGGATGACAAATTGAGGCCAGCGGAGATGAAACGAAGAAGATTTCAAAGAGAAAATGTTGTCAGTTAAGAAACAGACTGATAGGATCAAGGACACATTAAATGGGCAGGAAAGCTGATTAAGGTTCCCTAAGTATTTTGAAAGTGACTTAGCCACATATTTTGAAGTGTTTGAGAACAGGGGGCTGTGCTTTGAACTGGCCATGTAGCATGGGCAACATTGCTTCATACTGCTTTGCGGGAAGAGCTCCATTGTAGGTGCTGGCCCATTTGCCACAGTAATTCGTTATGACGCATGTCAATACAAACTATTCTAGACGACGTATAACTTGTTACCTGTAAGACATCACAATATCAAGAGCATTGTACGTTAAACGGACGCAAGATAAAATTGTGTAGAGTTGCTCGTGAGAAAAAAGTTGATTTGATAGATGGTGTTAGAGCTGCTAATGTTACCAATACGACAGTTTGTTACAGAGTTACGACATGAAGCGTTTAACAACTGTATGTTGCTGACATTACAAGAATATTAGATCGACCATTACTACCTCTGATATGTGGAAAATGCCGCATTAGCAGACAATTATGAGCTTCTCACAAACTTGTACGTATAAAACTCAAAGAAATAAGGTAACTAAAGATTGTCCTAGAAGTTGGGACTTAATTCAGCTGCTCATTGCCGCTGATGTATTCTACCTGTACTTTCGTACCTTTTACCAGAAAACTAACCATTCTGAATCGGTCTCTTGTGGCTAGCAGAAAATGGTACGCGAAGAAGAAAGTTAAATGTACATATTGTAACAGAAAAGGACCTACTAGAGAGTATTGCTATAAGTTAGACGAGATACGAGAACCCAGTCTTGGGTGGCCGCACTCACAGTACGACTTTTCCGTGAACATAAGCCACCAAAAGCTAGCCCATTTCTTATCCTACGTTTTAGATTAATGTTATAGGATCGATGATAGGTCAGAAAGTGTTATATGACGAACCGCATCGTCAGCGATGGTCTTACTATTCAGAGAGGTTAAAGTAGGATTTGCGAATCACATCTAAAAACTGAGATAATTTCTTTCAGAGACACTGGCAAGTTATCTCCCGTTAATAAGAGAAGATGTACTGCCCATAACGAGATACTATTGAAGATTAGATGTTTTGTATGGATGCTATGAGGGGCTGTTATAAAAAGTGCTCTGCACAAAGTTTATATTGAAACAAGCTATTATATGGTTATATTTAGTGGGTATATCAGTGGTGTATTTCATCAGGTCCAGTGGACTTGTGATAGGGAACGATTATCCTTCATGCAGGTATATGTAAGGACCACTGTGATTGTTACGAAACAATGATGATACTTTATGCCATTGAAGCTTGTAGAGAGAAATCCTATTTTATTTCCTCTCAGGCAATTACTAGTAGCTATGTCAAAGATTCAACAACCTCTTGTCTCTGTTGAGTTAGTTGATGACATGATTTGGGGTTGAATTTTTGTTTAGTGACGCTCTGCGCCCGGGTCAATTAACATGATCCCCCCCGGTATCACATAGTCAAGACACAACTGACGTTAAATTTCTAACTCATGATGATTTATCAAGGATCAGTTTGTTGATCAGTCATTGGAAAGACTGAGAGATTTAGCAGTTATGAGAGTCGGTGAAGCAAAGGCCTCTCTCGAATTGTTATATTATAGTAACGGATTTTACTGATGGCGAAAAACATGTAAGTTGTTAGTGAGTGTTTTACCCAGTCAAGAATAGTTGTGTTAAGTTCCATTTGTGAACAGCAATTGATTTGCTCACAATGTATAGGGACGGACCATTTGGGTGTCAAGAAGACATCGGTAAACTGCAAAACATTTTACTTGGCAAAGATGAAGGAAAGTAGCTGATTATGTGCGACGTTGCCACGAGTGTTCAAGTTGAACAGGCAAGCAGAGCAAACTCCTCCAGCACCTCTCATTCTATCAAGTGCATGGTGAACCTTTCTCACGTCTTATTATTGATTGTGTTGGTCTTTGCTAGAACCAAATTAGGAATACAAGACTTATTTACTATTTGGACGCGCAACACGTATCCGAAGCTATTCCTATGAGAAATATTTAATGCTCGTTGCTATTGTGAGAGCGTGATGAAATATTTCTCAGTTGTTTGCACGAGAGATTTACATTCAGCTAGGGATTCACTTACTTCTAGATCTTTCGAGAAGCAGTATCCACTAGCGATAAAGTCTGTACTTTACCAGTTATATACAGTCACAAGGTGCTCTAGGAGATTCCATCAAGACACTGCCGTCATGATGGAGCTTTTGTGAAAATTTTTTTAGAGCCATGGGGATGAGGGATATCCCTTTTCTTTGTTCGCTATGAGAGAAGTGGAGCAAGAAAAGTCTGGGTTTAGTCCGTTTGAACTATATTCGGCACCAGTGATTCTGGGTCTCTCGCAGTGTTAAAAGAGTGTGGAAGGAAATATCAATCCATATTGAGTTACTTCACCACATTAATGCAGCACATTTGACAGCGGTAGAGAGCTAGAGCTTCGCACAAACCTAGTTTAGCCAAGCTAGAATGAAGAACTTTATGACAAGCGTGCCTGTCTTCGTTTTTTAAAGAGGAGATAGGTGATCGGTCGGAAAAATTAGTACCAGGTCATGCTTACAAGCCAGGTATGATGGTCCCTGGAAGTAAGTGAAAAGTTTAGAGACGTCAAATTATTTGGTACGTAGTCCTGGGACAAAGGAATAATCATGTGTACGATGTTAAGACCAAGTTAAAGGCATATAGTAGTCCCTCTACCAACTATACCTTCTTTCTTCTATGGACAGAGAAAAGAAAACGTCAGTCTACCTGAATTCAGAGTATAGAGGTTCTTAGAAAATTCAGTGGACTCTACAATATACACGATTTTCTTAGTACTTGGGTGATCAAGCTGGTGATGTTTAAAAACATGCTTTTGCATTTCTGAATTGTTCGGTGATGTTCTAAACGTAGTATCTGGGTGTACATGAGTTGATGTAAGGGAGCATACCATTTTAAGCAATACATATAGATGAGTCCCATCGAAAGCTAAAGCTTTGAGAGATGAGGTTGCTTTTGTTAGTCAGGACTTATTGAACGCAGTTAACAGTCCATGGGCATCTCTGTATTTTAGTTGTAAACCAGACGGTTAGTTTCCGGATGGCACTGACTATAGGCAAGTGAATCTGTCACCTTGCTGATGGTATCTTACCTGCATTGACGACTTATTGATGTGTGTCAGGGCAGTTTGACAGCGTTTAGATTCTTACCGCGGCTATTTTCAAGTCCGTTACTGACGTGTCAAGAAATATCTGCTGTTACTGTTCAGATGGATTGTTTAACTACCTCGTCCCCTTCGGCCTATGTAACGCGGCCTTCTTCATGCCAAGTATAATGAACGAGTTAAACCACAACTTAGAAGGAGTAGAAGCCTACCTTGACGACTTAGTGGTGTACAGTGACGAGGGGGAACAGCACTTGACGCGTCTCAGAGCTTTTGTTTGAGAGACTGGGCACTACAACTTCACTGTTAACTTAGCTAAATGTATTTTTGGTCAAGCCAAGATTACCTATCTAGGCTTTTGTATCGGCCAGGTGAGGTTTGCTCCTATTGAGGCAAAGGTTCGGGGCAATTTCTGAATTTAAAGTGCCACAGGATAGGAAAGGAGTACGAGATTCTGGGTATGGCAGGTTATTATCGCAGGTTCTGTCCAAACTTTCTCAGATTGCAGCTCCCTACTGGCTTACTAGTAGCAAAGTTCAGTTCACTGGACTAGAGATTGTTCAGACTCTTTCAAAAGGTTGAAGCGTTGTTTCCCCTCTGCTCCTGTGTTGAAGAGTCCTAATTTCAATCTTCCTTCTTTTTACATATAGTGCGAGTGGTTATGCAGTGGGGCTGTGCTGCCCCAACAGTCAACCCACTGAATTCTCCATCCTTATGTTACTATTCTCTAAGCTTAAACGACACCAGAAAAATTATGCCACTATTGAGAAAGAGGCTCTAGCTCTTGTGGGCCCTTGGAAACATTTTGACGTGTATTTGGGCACTTCCCCATTTAAAATTTAACGTTTTTTCTGACCACAATCCCCTCACCTACATAAAAAATATGAAAAGTAAAAATGCTAGGATCATGAGGTGGGCCTCAGAATCCAACCTTATTCTTTAGTATAAAACCACATAAGTGGTCATTGTAATGTAATTGCTGACGCTCTGTCCGTCCTTTAATATTTTCATTACATTTATTAACGTAATTTTATGCCAAATACCTTTTGTTACTTGCTATGTCAAATTCAGTAAAGTAACTTAATCCCTCCAGCCCATATTAACAATATATACTCATGTCATGTCTAATTATTATATTTATATATTCACAGTAATGTTGTGTGAGGAGGAGACAAGCTGAGTGTTGAGTGGTAGTGTGTGGGGTGAGGGACTGCGTTTACGCAACACTGTCTGCCGCAGACCCCCCCCTCACTACACACCTTAAGCTGTTTCATACTCAATGTTCTACTGCTGCATTCCCCAACCAATACTTAAGAGTGGAATGCAATCTCCTCTACTATGATCGAGCCTCAACGTGCCCTCCTTGTCAGCGCTATCCGTCTCTACCTGATGTATATAACCACGAAGTATAAGAATACGATACGTTTTATTGCCCTAGTAAGGGGCATATCTAGTGACGGACGCTGTGAAATTGTAGGGTGCTTGGACAAGGGGGACTCTGATAATATTTTATTTGATAAATATTGTATGAGTAACAGAAAATATGTGAAAAAAAACATGAAAACTCCTAGTGCGACCCTCTGTCGTGTTGGGGGGGGTGTTCCCAACCCTGAATGGGTTCCCAAATGATTATATGTATATTGTATTTTATATTACCTTTTCTTTTAAATTTTTATATTGCTTATATTTGCGTAATAGCTAATCGTAAATGTATGACTTTAATATTATTTGATTTAAATTGTTTTGCTTATGTTGTTGGGAAAGTATATAAAATGTGCTCAGTTAGTCTTGATTGTCAAACTACTGTAATTATCGCTTGTCGCTCGTTATACTGCCGGCTTCTGAGCTGCAGTTGTCCACGTAGCTATCACGTGATCGAGGGGGGGGTGTCCTCACTCTCGTGAAGTCTTCAGTTGCTAGGAAATCGCTTGCGGTTGGACAGCTTGTCTGTCTGACAGTCTGCTGGAGACTCCTTGCTGGTTTTGGGCAGATTGTCTGTCTCATTATTCTTGTTGTCTGTAGAACTTTTGTTCACAGAACATTGTATAGACTTTGTGGGTTTTTTGACGTTGTACTGAGGTTGTGTGTCACATAGACCTCTGAGTATCTCAGTCCGAAACTATAGCTTCTGACCTAATTTTGTACTGGTTTCTGTGATTGTCACAGTCCGAGTTTTTCCTATGCTGAACAAGATTCAGTATTATGGGGGTTTTGTAACTTTTGTGGAGGATCTGCAGATGGTCCCTACTTAGTGTCGTTATATTATTTCCCAGTTCCTGATTTGTGTCGCAGTCGCTTGATATTGCATTGCTATTGGGCTTAGCATTCTTTGTTGTTCAAGCAGATTTTTCGGGTTGCCAGTTGGTCAAGAATTTGTTTATTTGAGGACTTTGTCAGTCACTTGGGTTTAAATCTTATTCGAGTCTTGAGACATAGCTAACTACTTAAGAGCACTTACACCCCATACACACTTACTTGTACATATTTGTAATATCTTATTAAATGTTAATGTACCTGACGGTACTTAAGAATTAAAATGTGATATGTGCTTTAGCACAATAATATTGAAAATAGAGAGATTGATTTTTATTTTGATTGCTGTAATTAATTTTTTTGATAATATACCTTAGACAACTTATAATTAATAAATTTATTAAATTTTAATTTCTCTAGTTAGTAGCCTACCAGTTGTAATCCTAAAAAGCTATTGAACTATTAATTAATGGATATTGGACAAAGGGTATACTACTTTTACGAAAAACCCGTAAAGGGTGGATGCTAGAAGGGC
>NW_026465073.1:0-13832 GCF_026875155.1 Cherax quadricarinatus
CTCTTCTAGGGACCAGGCCTATCACGCCAATTTTGAAAAAATAAAAAAAAAACGTAAATTACTTTTGGGGGCATAGCAGTAAAAATGATATATACTTTTGGACTGTTTACGGGTTAACCCCACACCTCTTGCCAACCCCAGCATTCACTTCCTTAAAACCCCTATTTAAAATATTTTGAACAACATGGTGCATCATGACCTTATCAAAGGGCCTATTTTTCCGGGGAAATAATCTCTCTCTCTTCTCTCTCTCTCTCTCTCTCTCTCTCTCTCTCTCTCTCTCTCTCTCTTCTCCTCTCTCTCTCTCCCTCTCTGTCCTCTCTCTTCCTCTCTCTGTCTCTCTCTCTGCTCTCTCTCTCTCTCTCCTCTGTTCTCTCCTGTCTCTCTCTCTGTCTCTCTCTCTTCTCTCTCTCTGCCCCTTCTCTCTGTCTTCTCTCTCTCCTCCTCTCTCTCTCTCTCTCCTCTCTTCTCCTCTCTCTCTCCTCTCTCTCTTCTCCTCTCTCCCCTCTCCCCCCTCTCTCCTCATGCCTGACCTAACCTCACTGTCTTCAAAAAAATTTTAAAATTGTTTTCGGTAACCTACCCATATTCCAACCCCTCAACATCTCCCATAAAATTTCCCTATCCCCCTTCATATGCCATTTGCAAATCCTTAAATGAAATAAAAAACCTCTCTACCCTTATCAAATACTGTTCTAATACATGATAGTGAGAGATAAGGGTTTTGATTGCATTGATATAATGTTCTACAGTTGGGGTTAATAACGCTGTTGTCAAAAAACCCCCAGGGCATGTGAATTATGGTGTAATAAAAGTATTATATAGGGGAAAACAGCACTAATAAACTATTCCAGATGTGGGTAGAAATGGAAGTAAACAATCAGATGATTTCAAATTCAGGAAAACAAACTCATAAGACCACGACATCCACTCCACAAACTTGACCATTAGGGTATAAGGGGCCCATGCCTTGCTTATTTAAAATCTTCCCTTTACTAAAAAGGTACAGTATTTCCTTTAAAAGACACAGCACAACAACTCGGCCACTTGATACTGGATTCCCAGGAAGTGCCCTTTGGTCCCCGCTCTTCCTCTATACATCAATGATTTTCCAAACGAAATCCCAACACCTAAACCCTTCTCTTTGCTGACGACACGAGTATGTATTCTCACCCTAATCTTGCCCCCTCAAAAAACCATTGTTAATGGGGAGCTGATCAAAATTGACTTGGATGACACCCCAATAAACTTACGCTTAACTGACAAACCTATTATTATGTTTGGACAAGCAGGAGATGCAAAAAATTAAACATTAAGACGCAAACTCTAATTCCCAGACATAATGAGGGAAAATTTCCCTAGGCCTATACCTTGACAACAACCTGATTTCAGCACCCATTCCAACACATAAAAAAAGTACCCAAAAAAGTTGGGATCCTCTCCAAAACATCGGCCGCAAAATCCCCTTCTCACACTATCCACTCACTTTTTATCCTCCCTCACCTTGCTATTTGGCGGGGGATAAACTGCCAACACACAAAACCCAAATAATAACCCAAAAAAAAAGCTAAAGTAAGAATATCACTAAATCCCACCCCGGAAACCCCCCCCCCCCACTCTTCAAGATCTAAACTTACCCCCTGTTCAGTACACCCACACTTACTACTGTGCAATCTACATCTACGGCCCTTTAAACTCCAAATAAACCCTTTGACTTTAAAACGCTTTCTGATAGTTGGACAAAACCCCAGCAAACACCAGACACAAACATCTCTCGACTTCCCAGTCCCAAAACCTTTACAAAAATTAAATTAGTAAAAGACCCTAAAATCTGGAACACCCTACTGAGAACCTAGAAGCAGACACATTCATCCCCTTTAAAAAAAACACCTTAGAAAACACTTATCCCCCCTGATAAACCCCATCAACAACTATACAATACCCCCCGGGTGGTTCACATTTCACTCACTCACCCTTTGACCATAAACAAAATATTGATCTCAATTTTAAAAATAATGAACCCTATGATACTCCAATACTGAAACTAGTCTGTCCAAAAAAAAAGCATACTTTGCTAAATCACAAACTAGTTTTTAAGTCACTTACCCATAATACCGACTTACCTCATAATCTGTAATATTTTAAAAATAAAGAACAAAACTAAGTCGCCCGAAATGCTACCTGCTGGGCTTTCTAGGGGTACACTCTGTAATCATTATTTTAAGTAAACCAACAACAACCAAATTCTGTAAATTCAACATTGTAATTTTTATAGAGAAAAAAACTTTGAATGAATTAATTGAAATAAAAACATCCAAACAACCTCAAAAATAGCACATAAAAAAACAATGACAGTGAGTTAAATCTGGAAGTTTATTGTAAGAGAAAATGAAATGAAAGAAAACGGGATAAGCCAAGTGAAGTGTTACCCCCCACCCATGTGAAGTGTCCCCCCCCAGTGTGAAGTGTCCCCCCACCCAGTGTGAAGTGTCCCCCACCATGTGAAGTGTCCCCCCTACCCATGTAAAGTGTCCCCCACCCAGGTGAAGTTTACCCCCACCCATGTGAAGTGTCCCCCACCCAGTGTGAAGTGTCCCCCCACTAGGTGAATTTCCCCCCCCACCTGTGTGAATGTCCCCCACCCAGTGTAAATTTTCCCCCCCACCCAGTGTGAAGGTCCCCCCCCCAGTGTAAAGTTCCCCCCACCTATGTGAAGTTCCCCCACCCCATGGAAGTGTCCCCCCCACCCATTGAAGTGTCCCCCCCCCCATTGAAAGTTCCCCCCCCCCGGGAAGTTTTACCCCCACCGTGGAAGTGTTACCCCCCCCCCAGTGTGAATTCCCCCCCACCCAGTGGAATGTCCCCCCACCCAGTGTGAAGGTCCCCCCACCCAAAAGGTAAAGGGCCCCCCCACCCGTGTGAAGTGTCCCCCCACCAGTGTGAAGTGTCCCCCCACCCGTGTGAATTTCCCCACCTATGTGAAGTGCCCCCCCCACCCGTGAAGTGTTCCCCCCCCATGTAAAGTGTCCCCCCACCTAGTGTAAGTTCTCCCCACCATTTAAAGTGTCCCCCCCCCAGGTGAAGTGTCCCCCCCCCCATTTGGGGAAAAGTGCCCCCCCCCCAGTGGAAGTGTCCCCCCACCCAGTGTGAATGTCCCCCACCCGTGTGAAGTGCCCCCACCCAGTTGAAGTGCCCCCCCAAGTGTGAAGTGTTACCCCCCCCGGGTTGAGGTCCCCCCACCCAGGTGAAGTTCCCCCCCTTGTGAAGTGTCCCCCCACCCAGGTGAAGTGTCCCCCACCTAGGTGAAGTGTCCCCCCACCCATGTGAAGGTCCCCCCCCCAGTGAAAAGTGTCCCCCCCCCGTGTGAAGGCCCCCACCCAGTGTGAAGTCCCCCCCCCCATGTGAAGTGCCCCCCCCACCCCCCCTTGAAGTGTCCCCCCCCCAGTGTTAATTTGGCCCCCCCCCCGTGTAAAAATCCCCCCACCCAGTGTAAAGGTCCCGCACCCAGTGTGAAGGTCCCCCACCCGTGTGAAGTGTCCCCCCACCCAGTGTGAAGTGTCCCCCCACCTAGTGTGAAGTGCCCCCCCACCTAGTGTGAATGTTACCCCCCCCAGTGTGAAGTGTTCCCCCCCCACCCATGAAAAATGTCCCCCCACCCAGTCAAAGGTTCCCCCCCCCCGTGTGAAGTGTCCCCCACCCATGTAAGTGCCCCCCCACCCAGGTAAAGTGTTACCCCCACCCGTGTGAATGTTACCCCCCCGGTGAATGTCCCCCACCCATGTGAAGTGTCCCCCCCCTATGTGAAGTGTCCCCCCACCCGTGTGAAGTGCCCCCCACCCATTTTGGAAGTGCCCCCCACCCAGTGTGAAGTGCCCCCCCACCCAGGTGAAGTGTCCCCACCCAGTGTGAAAGTGTCCCCCCCCCCCAGGTGAAGTGTCCCCCACCCAGTGTTAAGTGTCCCCCCCCCCCATGTGAATCCCCACCCAGTGTAAAGTGTCCCCCCACCCATGTAAAGGTCCCCCCCCCAGTGTGAAGTGTCCCCCCACCTAGGGTGAAGTGCCCCCCACCAGTGTAAAGTTTACCCCCCCCCCCAGTTGATGTTACCCCCACCCGTGAAAATGTCCCCCCCCCCCATGCAAAGTGTTACCCCCCCCCAGTTGAATGTCCCCCACCCATGTGAAGTGCCCCCCCACCCATGAAGTGTCCCCCCACCCATGTAAAGTGTTACCCCCACCAGTGTGAATGTTACCCCCACCCATGTGAATGTCCCCCGACCCAGTGTAAGTGTTACCCCCACCCAGTGTGAAGTTTTTATCCCACCCAGTGTGAAGTGTCCCCCCCCCCAGTGTAAAGTGTCCCCCTGACCCAGTGTGAAGTGTCCCCCCCCCAGTGTAAAGGGTCCCCCCACCCAGTGTAAAGGCCCCCCCCACCCTGTGTCAAGTTTTTACCCCACCCGTGTAAATGTTACCCCCACCCAGTATAAGTGCCCCCCCGCAGTGTAAAGTGTCCCCCCACCCGTGTGAATGCCCCCCACCCAGTGTGAAGTGTCCCCCCCACCCAGTGTGAATGCCCCCCCCACCCAGGGTGAAGTTCCCCCGCCCAGGGGAAGTGTCCCCCCACCCTGTGAAGTGTCCCCCCCCCGTGTAAAGTGCCCCCTCCACCCATGTGAATGTCCCCCCCCCCCAGTGTAAGGTCCCCCCCACCCATGTGAATGCCCCCCCCCATGTAAGTTCCCCCCACCCATGTGAAGTGCCCCCACCCATGTGAAGTGTCCCCCACCCAGTGTGAAGTGTCTTCCACCCAGTGTGAAGTGTCCCCCCCCCGTGTAAGTGCCCCCTCCACCCAGTGTGAAGTGTCCCCCCACCCAGTTGAAGTGTCCCCCACCCATGTGAAGGTCCCCCCCCCAGTGGAAGGTCCCCCCACCCTGTGTAAGTGCCCCCCCCCGTGTGAAGTGTCCCCCCACCCAGTGTGAAAGTGCCCCCCACCCAGTGTGGGTCCCCCCCCCATTGAAGTGTCCCCCCCCCCCAGTGTAAAGTGTCCCCCACCCAGTTGAACGCCCCCCCCGTGTGAAGTGCCCCCCCACCCAGTGTAAAATGTCCCCCACCCATGTAAATGTCCCCCACCCTGTGTGAAGTCCCCCCTCCCCCCGTGTGAAGTGTCTCCCCACCCAGTGTGAAGTGTCCCCCCACCCAGGTGAAGTGCCCCCCCACCCAGTGTGAAGTGCCCCCCCCACCCTGTGTGAAGGTCCCCCCCCCAGTGAAGTGTCCCCCCCCCTATTGAAGTGTCCCCCACCCAGTGTAAAGTGCCCCCCACCGTGTGGTGTCCCCCCACCCATGTAAGTGTCCCCCCACCCTGTGTGAAGTGCCCCCCCCACCCATGTGAAGTGTCCCCCCCCTGTGTGAAATTTTCCCCCCCCCCAGTGTAAAATTCCCCCCACCTAGTGTGAAGTGTCCCCCACCCAGTGTAATGTCCCCCACCCTTGTGAATTCCCCCCACCCAGTGTGAAGTGTCCCCCCTCCCAGTGTGAAGTGTCCCCCACCCAGTGTGAATGCCCCCCACCCTTGTAAAGTGTCCCCCCACTCAATGTAAAGTGCCCCCCCACCAGTGTAAGGTCCCCCCCCCCCAGTTAAGTGTCCCCCCCCCATTTTGGAAGTGTTACCCACCACCCGTGGAATGCCCCCCACCCGTGTAAGTGTCCCCCCACCCATGTGAAGTGTCCCCTATCAGTGTGAAGTGTCCCCCCCCCCCAGTGTAAGGGCCCCCCCCCAAATGTAAGTGTCCCCCACCCAGTTGAATGCCCCCCCACCCAGTGTGAATGTCCCCTACCCAGTGTGAAGTGTCCCCCCCCCCCAGTTGAAGCATTACCCCCCACCAGTGTGAAGTGCCCCCCACCCAGTGTGAATGTCCCCCCCCCCCAGTGTAAAGTGTTCCCACCACCCAGTGTGAAGTGTCCCCCCACCCATGTGATGTTTCCCCCCACCCAGTGTAAAGTGTCCCCCCCCAGTGGAAGTTTTTCCCACCTAGTTGAAGTGCCCCCCACCTATTGAATTTCCCCCCCACCCAGTGTGAAGTGTCCCCCCACCCATGTAAATTCCCCCCACCCAGTGTGAATTTACCCCCCACCCAGTGTGAAGTGTCCCCCCACCCATGTGAAGTTTACCCCCCCCCCATGTGAAGTGTCCCCCCCCCAGTGTAAGTGTTATCCCCACCTAGTGTGAAGTCCTCCCCCCTATGTGAAGTGTCCCCCCACCCAGTTGAATGTTACCCACCACCCAGTGTGAATGCCCCCCACCCAGTGTGAAGTTTTTCCCCCCACCCATGTGAAGTGCCCCCCCCCAGGTAAGGTTATCCCCACCAGTGTGAATGCCTCCCACCTAGGGAAGTGTCCCCCCCCCAGTGTGAAGTGTCCCCCCCCCCCAGTGTGAAGCATTACCCACCACTAGTGTAAAGTCCCCCCTCCCAGTGTGAAGTGTCCCCCCCCCATTGTGAAGTGTCCCCCCCCCGTGTGAAGTGTCCCCCACCCAGTGTGAATGTCCCCCCCACCCAGGAAAACTAGAATACAACCAAAAAATACCATAAAAAAATACAGTGCAAAGTCCATTTTTAAAACCAAAAAAACATGGTCAAATTTTTTTTTTTTCATTACACACTGGTGCTGCAGGATTTTTTTTTACTGTGCACACGACCAATAACCCATTCTTTTATATAGGCCTACCAGTTTCTGTCCCTAGGTTTTTAAGGGGCTAAAAATTTAAGTGTACATACATCAAAACCCCGGTGCGTAAGCCATACTAGACGTCAAAACCCGAAAGGGGTTAAAATTTAAATGCTTGTACTAGTAATTTTTAATAGAGTGCTACAAAAAATAAAGAATCCCAAAAAGGTGTAAGTGCTACGCCAAGGAAAATTTTGAAAATATTTGAAATTAAATGCTTAACTAAAACAAAATTATGTATTGGGACATTAATTATTGTAAGTGCAGAGCTGGTGCCATGTCAGGGCAGTGTTTTAAAAAATTTTGGGAGTATGCTTTTTAAAAAATACTATCTGTCATGGGAGGTTGAACCTTTTGGCAGTATGCTCTAACAAAGTACTTTCATTCGGCGTGTTTTAAAAACTTCTGGCAAAGGGTTAACAAAGTACTTCATGTCATGGCAGGTTTAAACTTCTGGCATATGCTCAAACAAAGAAATTTCATGTCATGGGATTGTTTAAACTTAATGGGATAGCTCTAACAAAATACTATCTGCCCGGGAGTGTTAAAACCGGCAGTATGCTCTAAAAAAGACTTTCTGAAAGGCAGTGTTAAAATTCTGGGAGTATCTCAAAAAAGTACTTTCATGTCATGGCATTGTTGAAACTTAAAGGGAGTATGCTCTAAAAAATACTATCATTCATGGAAAATTTGGGTAGTTAAAAATATTAAAAATTTGAAAACTTCTGGCAGTTTGCTTCAGAGTAAATGTCATGTTTTTGGCAGTGTTAAACCTTCGGCAAATCTCTAACAAAGACAAAAAGTCAAGCAGGTTAAATTTCTGGCAGTACCTAACAAATTTTCTACACAAAGTTTTTAGTTTTTAATACTCATACAAAATTTTTTTTGTAAAGCTTGTGCTCCATCTGGGTGTCTATGTTTAGCTCCGCACCATATTTCCCCTCACTTTTCCCTTTTTATGTGAAATAAAGATTCTTCTTTCAGGCACAAATTATTTCATAGCAAGCAGTGAGAACCCCTTTTCCCGCCTCTTTTTTTATCTCACAGAACCATTTTTCGACTCCTCACAGGGCCAGAACAAGAAATTTTTATAAAATGGGTTTGGGGTGGGTGTGTGATTGGAATGGGAGCTACAAGCCATTTTTACCATTTTTTTTTGGGAGGGAAACCCCCCTAGTGTCCCCTCCCCACCCTTGTGCAGTTTTTATTCCCATCTCCTTCCTATTCCCTGCACAACATCTTTAGGGCTTCTTCAAAATTTCTACCCCTTTCCCCTTTTTTCACCCCATGTTTCTGATGGCTCACCCCTCACTACTGGGTGGAGGAACAACTGAATGTCCCCTGCTTTTCTCTTCCTTTCCTATGAACAGCATCCTCTTCTCCACATGTTTTTCACAAACGTAAAACTTCCAAAGCTTCCACCCAATTACCATATTGTCTAACCCCATTATCATGAACTTAATAGGGGTGAGCCGGGGTGGCTAACCCAAAATTTTCCCCGAAATACAACAAAAACTAAGGGATCCTAACAAAAAAAAAAAAAATTTATTGAAAAAAGGTTTATTACATTTTTAGAATGACATTAAGTAATCACATCACAGTGAGGACATGAGAATGGTAATTAAAACAGAAGTAAGTTCATTATGAAACTAAGTTAGGCGGGAAATGTAATTTTATTCATACATGCATCTTATGATTTAAACATCACTGAGATCAAAGAATTTGTGAAATTACATATACATTATATAATTCCACCTTAAAGTTTTTGGGGGAATTTAATTTTTAAAGAAATAAATTTTTGGGTATGCCCCTTTTTATCATGAACAAACAGGGCCCCTATATTCAGTCTGCCGGTATTTAAATTAATTTTTGTGCAAAGTCTCTTTTGGGTGAATTCGTACATCTCGTTATGTTTTTTTATAAAAAGTTTTTTTTTTAGTGGTAGTCAGTGAGTAGGATCAAGCCCACCCCTCTTCTGTAGAATTATAGTACACACTACCCCCTTCTGTAGTGGTTCCGTTTTTAGTACAAGTCGGCCATTACTAATTGGCAATCAGTAATCCCTTTCCCCTCGCTAACCCGGGACTAATTTAGTAGCCAATTTCAAATTTTTCCCAAGGGGTTTAAACCACCTCTGCTACTGTTTGGTGGGGCTACTTCTGCATAAGTCTTCCCAATTTTTTTTTTTCATTTTTGTTACAAACCGCTTCTTTTTTGCCCTTGCCATTTTCAAAAGAATAAAGCAAAAGCTTTTTGTGTGTAAAGCAATACCAGTCATTGTCCATAAAAGATAAATGGTTTTTAAGCCACTGCGTTCCATAACTTGGCTCACTCAATAACTATGACGGTAAATTTGGGGCCCACTATGAAAGAATAATAGGTCTGTTGGGAAATGTGACTATATGAAAAAAAATCTTGCAGCACGCAGTGCATAATGAAAAAAAAAACGACCGGTTTTTGGTGAAAAAGCGACTTTGCAGTGTATTTTCGTATGGGTTTTTTTGGTTTAGCTCATTTTTTTTTTTTTCTCTTGATTGAAGGAGGGTATATTACGAAATAGATTGATTTTATTGGGGTTTTGGGGTGGAAAGTACCTTAAATGAGCCAAAGTACGGAAAAGTTTGTTTTTTGCCCATTTCAAGATAAACAAATGACATCACCGTCCAGTACCTTTCCACCTGGCCAGTCTAAAACATGTTCATGAATGGTTGACATTATTTTACAATTATTACAATAAAAGTGTCTGCATAACATAAACAAAAATAATTTAATGTTTTCAGAATGGGAAACAACCGTAAAAAAAAGAAGGGCCGGAGATGTGACTAATGAAAAAAAAATGTTATTTTAGTGCAAGGGAAAGTCTGCATTTTTTTTTCCGGTCCCCATTTTGAAATTGGGATTTTTTTGAAATTTGTTGAAAATTTGGGCAAATTACCAATTTCTGACCTTTTTTTTTGGGGACCCGAAAAAGGGAAATGGCATTTCTTGTCTCAATTGACAGAATAGAAGCCCCCTACAGCAAAAAACATGAGTTTGGTTGACTGGAAAATGGAAAGAGTCAAAAATAGGGGTAAAGTGGGCGACATCACCGAGCGTAAAAATCGCCCTCGGGTTAAGGTATTCTAACCCAACCACTCTGTAATCCAGCAGAAACATAAACCAGCACCCACAGGGGTCATTTATGCTGGATTGTGGGTGGTCAAACCCTTTTCAAGTCCCGCCCACTTTGAGGGCAGTCAGTAAGTAGGATATAGGCCTACCCATTTTTAATAAATCAAAAAAATTTTTAAAATTTTTGAAGTTTTTTGTGAAAATTAAGAGTTCTAAATATTTTAGAGGTTTTTTTAAAACATTTATTTTTCATACTGTATCATATTTAGTATACATAAAGAAAAATAAATTTTCTATAAAGTGCATAAAATATTGATTGTAAATATGGAGGGCATGCACAGGTATGACATAGATTTTTTTAAGTTGCTATAATAACGAAGTTATTCTCTGTCCAAATACGTGATACCTCGAGTTTTTTTTGGGGGGGGGGGGGGGGGGGGGGATTTTTTAAAAAGGAAAAGAAAATTAATTTCGTTTCCCCCAAAAAAGCTGTTTTGGAGTTGGGGGGTTAAAAACCAAACGGAATTTATTTTTCCATAAGGAAATAATGCAATAAAATAAAAAAGTTTTCCCACCCCCAAAAATAAAATTAAAGATTTATTTTGGCTTTAAAATTTATAATAATTTTTAATTTTTTCTGATTGCCAAAACTTAGCCTTTACTGATTTGGGCCTTACTTAGTGAAACAAATGTATAGTATGGGTAACACAAAACTAAGTGATTATGGGGTTTTGGTGTTAAAGAGGTGCCAAAGAGGGTAATTTTACCATAGAGCTAAACCCTCGGCTACAATAAAAAAATTTCTTTTAGTTTTAAACTGTTTTTAGAAAATCCGTTAACCATTTATATTACAAATATTTTGTCAATTTTCATATCTTTAAAATTTTGGTTTTAAAATAAAAGTAGTTTTAGAAATTTTAATTTTAAAATATGTTTTTTATAGTAGGGGTACGTATATACTAATTTTAAATTCGATAAGGGCCAGTGTGTTAGTGTGTAAAACGGCTGGTTATCATCATGCTACACTTTAAATTTCTTTAGATATGATTAGATTAGCATGGTGCATATCACATTTTCTTTTTTAAATTTTATCCGCTAAGTTCTTTTAGAAAAAAAATGATATACTGTACATATTACGTAATTGGTAAGGCATTGCTTGCACCTGCTGGGTAATTTTTCATTTGCAAAGCTATGGGACAAACATAGGCTTATAAATTGTGTGTAAAGATTTGTTTGATTTTTCCCCTACCACAAGCATAATGTATTTGGACCGTGTAGGACTTTCGTGTATACATAGTCCTCAGTATGACCGTATTAAGTTCTACTGACTAAGTTGTGTAAATATAAGTAAAATTGCTAGAATCTTGGGGAAAAAACCGGGGTTTGGGTTTGGCCTGTTTTTCTTTTAATTTTAGGAGCAATTTTATTATTATAAAGAAATAGGAAATTAAGTTTTAATATACCTGGTATGTTTACCTTTGATTTTTGCCTTGTTTCCCAATTCCTTCGCTGCTTTGTTTCGGGCATAATTTAGAGTGCCCCATATTACCTGAACACTAACACTTCAGTTTGACTATGAAGTACGTCATTTAGGGAATAGAGCTTACTGCTGGGCCCATTAGGGAAAACCCTTCCCCTTTTTTTTCCCCTGGGGGTCCTCTCGGGGCAGCAACAGTAAATAAACAACCCAAAGTCGATAAATTCGACAATGTGCAAAATTTTGGGGGATCTTTATTGGGAAATTTTGCCGCACAGTGGCTTCATCATCCATACATAGAGAAAATTTTAAGAAAGGGAAATGAGGTAACATCCCTCAAATTGAGCAATGTGGGCAGGCCTCAATCTTGAATAGAATACAGCAGTTGTGGAGAAGCAGCTTATAAACCGTAGGCAGGAGAGGTGCGCAGATGTGGTGGTGTCACATTTGTTTAATGTGAAATAGGGCAGCCCAAGGGGTTTGGGAAGCGAAGAATTTTCCCAAAATTTAAAATCCCAAAAATTGCAGTGTCTGACAGGTTGTAGAAATGGTTCAGAGAATGACACTTGATAAATTCGACACATGTGCAACTCTTGAAATCTTTATTTTAGGAAACGTTTCGCACACAGTGGCTTCATCAGTCCATACTTCTTGGGATCTTAATACTTGGGAATTCTTCGCTTGCCTAACCTTTGGGCACGGACCTACTTCCACACTGAACAAATGTGACACCACCTACATCTGCTGCACCTCTCCTGCCTACGTTTATAAGCTGCTTCTCCGCACATATGCCATATTCTATTCAAGATTGATGGACTGACCACATTGACTCAAGGTTGAGGGACTGATTACCTCATTCTCCTCCTGTTCTTCAAGTTTCTCCTATGTATGGACTGATGAAGCCACTGTGTGGTGAAACGTTTCCTCAATAAAGATACCCAAGAGTTGCATATGTGTCGAATTTATCAACGTGTCGGTTCTCTGAACCATTCATCTACAATCCTGTCAGACACTGCAACTTCTTGGGATCTTAATACTTGGGAATTCTTCGCTTGCCTAACCTTGGGCACGACCTACTTCCACATTGAACAAATGTGACACCACCTACATCTGCTGCACCTCTCCTGCCTACAGTTTATAAGCTGCTTCTCCGCACATATGCCATATTCTATTCAAGATTGATGACTGACCACATTGACTCAGGTTGAGGGACTGATTACCTCATTCTCCTCCTGTTCTTCAAGTTTCTCCTATGTATGGACTGATGAAGCCACTGTGTGGCGTAACGTTTCCTCAATAAAGATACCCAAGAGTTGCACGTGTCGAATTTATCAACGTGTCGGTTCTCTGAACCATTCATCTACAACACCAAAGTCACTACATTCCCAGAAACCAGATGATGTGGTGAATTGTCTCAATCAAAAGTGCAAACCCAAATTTTTTCCTCAGATATTTTTTATAGTTATTTAAGATTTTTCTATTTTCTCTCTCTCTAGCAGTTTATAATAATCACTTCATCGTACATAAATTATAATTTTATTAAGCCTCATGGAGGATTAGCTTTTTGTTCTCCAGTATTTTTCTTGTGTGTGTTTTTTTTTTTTTTTTGGGGGGGGGGGGAGCGTGTTTAAATAGTCATATAAAATAACTGTCTTAATTTGCCTTGGAGTAATCTTATGTTATGTACATAATTCTTTTGGCTAATTAGTAAAAGTCCATACATTATCTGCAGTGTCTTGACAAATTGTCACAGTAGATGGTATGGAATACTGACTGATTGTATGATATCAAGACAGGCAATCAGTAATTGAAAACAAGTTTATTAAGACAATGAGCAGCCAGCAGTTGTATCAAGTCTGAGAGATGGTACCTGCTGCTAATACAATTTATACGCAGAAATGAGGAAAACAGTCAGGTGTAAATATAAAAAATGTTAGAGAAGCACTATAGTAGGAGACCTACTGGCATATTCCAGGTAAATCTTATCTCGATTTACACCTGACTATTTTCCTTGTTTCTGCCTATAAATTTTTAGCAGCAGGTATCATTTCTCAGACCTGATACAACTGCTGGCAGCTCAAACATTGTGTTAATAAACTTGTTTATAATTACTGTTTATCTCTTCAATTACAAAAATTCATACAACTAAATATATTTAATAAAAGCTTCATCTGTGTGTGAAAAGATGCTCCTTCTAACACCAAAATTGGTTGGAATCACAGACAAAGTGTCATTAAATTAGATCAGGGTACACTTTGTAATGTACAGTAATTATTGTTTTACCACTTTTAAAAATTTTTATGATCGCTAATGCTAAGTTTAAAAACTGTATTGAGCTTTCAAGATAGATATAAAGTATAGTATTATCAGCCACACAGGATAGGAAGGCAGGTCTTCTAACTTGTTTTGATGCAGTCAAACCAAATATAATTATTATTATGAAATAAAATTATTTGCAGGTATAAAGGAAGTATATGAGAGGGTTCTATAGTGAAGCAGCAGCCACTTTGTAATTGGCATTACGCACTG
>NW_026465074.1:0-14344 GCF_026875155.1 Cherax quadricarinatus
GCATACTTCTAACCTCAATTATTTTTGATCTGAGTATATTGTTTTTGATATGGGGACATTTCTTATCAATCATCATGTTAGTAAGATATCTAGTGATTTTCAGTCTAGGGCTCTTTTTTTGCTGGTTTAAAATTTAAATTTTTGCCGAGATTTAAAAGCCCTGTGAGTGTGAGTTTTTATCAGAGCGCCCCCTGGTGTTATTACTGCAACAATATTTTTGGGGGTTTCCCCATTTTAGGGGCCTTAATTTTAAATCCCCCAGGAGCAAGATTTGGTGCAGGACGGAAGATTTTTTCCCAAAAGTGGGCAATTTTTTAAAGGCTGGGGGTTTGGAATTGCTGGGTGTTGCATCCGGGGGCTTGTAGACTACCACAATGACTTGGTTTTTTTTCTCGACCCTTTTCTCTAAAACTTTCCCCACATCATTTGAGGCATTTTTGCAGTTCTGTGCAAACAAATAAATCTCAATGTACAGGGCCAACCCCCCCCCCTTTTTCCCGTTCACTCTGTCACATCTGTATAGTTTAACCTGGATCATATTTCGTTGCCAATGATCCTTTTTTTGGTCTCAGGAAAAAAGTGAACATTGCCTTTGCCTCTGCAAGCATTTCCACATAAAGGTATTTTGTTGTTTGTTTGCTTTTAGAACCCTGTAATTTGCAAAGAAAAAATGTCATCGACTGGGGGATTTGTTGGGGGGGACAGGTGTTTATTTTTCCCAAAAGATCTATCTGTTGTTTTTGGGCTTCATTGTCACTTTCCAAAAAAACAAATGAAATTTTGATCAATTCCCAATCCAAAACCAAAAAAAATTATTTTCCCCAGCACAAAAACTTTTTTCCCTTGGCTGTTAAAATTTTCCCCCTGGGCCCAAAAAATTTTGTATTTTTTTACCCTAGATTGTTCCCTGGGCAAAAAAAACAAAGACCCTCCCTTTAACTAAAAACCAAATTTATAAAAATCCACAAAAAGCAAATTCCATCATAGGAGGATTTTCTAGGGGAAAGTGAACCCCCCCCTGTCAAAAATTTTTTAAGCTGCATAACAAATGCAAGGAGGAAAAGCTTGGGGGTTTCCCTTTGTTGGGGGTTCCTTACGCCCGTTGTGCCCTTTTTTTCGTTTTTCACTCGCCACTGGCTAAAATTTTTTTGTTTTTAAAAAATATCCTCTAGGCCCGGAACCTCTTGGGCTAAAACTTTATCTAGTCAAAAAAGGGAAATTAATTTTACACCACGGGTTTACTGCCGGGGGCTAGGTTTGGAAATTTTTTTGGTCCAAAAATTTCCCCGCCAATCCACAACGTCTGGGGTCTGACCGAGCGGCCCTTAAACCCCCCCAAACAACGGGATTCTCTTTGGCTTTGGGAAGCTTTTTTAATTTTAATTTTTTCTTCAGGGAAAGGAGGTAGGTTTTTGTAAAACCAATTTTGGTTTACTAAGGCATCTGTAATAAGATAGATAGACCTAAAACCTTAAAATAGGTAGTAAAAGGCCGATAATGTAGGCAAACATTTGGTAATTACTAGGGGGAACTGGCAGCCCTAGCTTGAAAGGCGGGGCGCAGTCACAAAGACAGAATAGCGTCCTTCTTACATAACTTCGACTGACAAGACGTGCCGTGAACATCAGGCGGCGCCCCCACGTGTCTTCACATCTGGGAAACCCGGGAAATCTGGTAGAGACACCTCGATGTACCGTAATGATCTCCTCCCTCAGCCCATACAGTAAGACGAGATATTCACCTTTTCCCGTAGATCGGCCATGACTTAAATTGTGGGTTGATTAAATGGGGCTCGGGTCACAGAAGAATGCCCAGTAAGTACCAGCGTCTCAGAGCCCTTTACAGTGATTACAAGTAATCCAAGTAGGAGACTTGTTGTTAATTACTTATAGTGGATTTGCAAGGTAGCCACAGTTAGGCTAGCTTGTGCAATAAATTACAAAAGGTTATAAGTACGGACAGATATATCCTAGTTATTATTTACAGGGAGTTGTTTTTTTTTATTTATTTAAAAAAGCCAGGTTAACTATAGCACACAACTTAGGTTAAGGATTTACCTATCCAACCATCCACGCTAAACAGAGTAAGAGCTGGGCTCAGTTAGGCCAAGCTGTTTAATACATTATTTATTTTACTGTTTCACAAGTTAATTGTTAATTTACATGTGTATAACCAAGTGTTTTTAATTTGGTATACTGCACTTTATTGTATTTTCATCATCTTTGATTCATGTTATGTGGGATGTGTACATTAACCTGAACTAGGTTAAGTCCCTGTAATATTTTCTAGGCATTGTACAGTTTCGTGGCCTAATTCAGCTTTCACATCGAACACATTTTTGATTGGGATTTAGAGCTAACAGTGTACATTTTGATTATAGTAGTCAAATATATAAAGAATTTTTATCTGTTTGAGAAGCCTTAAGACTCGTTCATTCTCACCTAAATAACCGTTGTGCTGTTGGTGGTCTAATTGAAATACAAATTAGCACGTGATCTTAACTAAACCGCAACTATGTAGGTGAAGATGCCAGTACCAGCTTGTCCCCAGCTCGAATCAATTAAAGCGTAATGGAGCCTATAAGGCGCCTGAGCAAAGCATGTGAGGATGTCCTATGTCAGGCAAAGATCAGGACTAGTCTGGGAGGAACAAGAGTTGCCTAAACCTTTGGACAAAGACTAGCCTTGAGAGAACATTTATCCTTTAGAGACAGAGGCCTATTCTACAGGTGAGTCAATATACGGTCGAAGTAGCAAGGACAGACAATGACGAACGAAGGGCAGAGTGTAAAGCAAGATGAGAAATCAGCAGGCAGTTAATAAAGGACTTGAAGGCCGGTACAGCAGGCCGCAAAGTTACAAGGAACACAACAACAGCAACGCCTGTTAATGTGTTTGCCCAATTGCCCCAGTTGAATTTACCAACGTTTTTGACGGAACCTTAACAGAGTAACATTGCTTTCTGGGATCATTAGAGCACAATAGATACAAAAAGATTTGCAGAGCCGTCAAGTGCAGTAATTGCGGTCGCAGCTCAAGGTAAAGCCTAGATCAGGTCCGCACTACCCATTTACTGACACAATTACCACATGCCAAAGACCAATTAGAAACATGTTTGGCCCCTGAGGAGATAAAGGTAGCTTAACTTTATCGTTGTTGATCTAGAGGCTGCCGACATGACCGACAAGAGTCGAAGTCTAGAGAAGTTCGTATTGAGGATTATGAAGCTTGTCCAAAATTTTCAGAATTTGCATGATGAAATGATTCAAATGGATCCTTAGCCAGTGATTCAGAGGAACAGGCTAGCACGACAGTGCATGAGTTACACTTACAACATCGGAACGAATAGTCACATAACCCAATTATGAAGGTAGGGATCTCATAGCTCCACCTGAGCATAGGTCAGGGAGAAAATTACCTACCAAGGAGAAATCGTTCGACTTCCCCAGCAATTCGCGAGATAGACCTAAACACCTCCCACTAAAGTAGGCACGTATTAGCCCATGGCATCCTCCCCCACGCCAAGGGAGAAGCCACAAAGCGGCCAGTAGATACGGTGCGTGTTGTGTATGAAGAACACGCTAGTTCAGGGTGTCAAGCTTCACACTATAACCAAAGGTTCAACGCTAATAGAGTTTGAGACTTGTTTTCAAAGTGTTGTTGAGAACATTTGCCAGGGACTGTACCCATGCGCAGGAGTGTCGGGCTGCCGGAAGGAAAGCACCACTGGCACAGTGTCCTAATGATGCCGGATTAGCCAAGTTAGGAGAGCAAACCGCAAGAAAGGCGGAAGCAAAACACTTCAGACGTCGGATGAGTGTTGTGAGTACGGCACCGAGAATTTGGTTCTGGTGAGGCAGTTTCAGCTCGGTGGCCTTGCCCACATAATGGCGTGGGTCGCATACTGAAGAAGTTCTGAAACAACCCATTTGTTCCTTCGTCAGTGGGGCACAGAGATCGCTTCATAGCAGAGAGTCTAGCAACTAGGTTAAGCGGAGACAGTTGGTAATGTTGACATAAGGTGGAAGGGTTTGTGGGGAGTCCCACGCAGGTCTTATCCAGAGCAATGTGACGGTCCAGGTAGCCAGGCATCGACGGAATTTCAGCCTTGATGAGAAGAGGCTGCCCAATACATTACCACTAGGGGACTGGCTGCAGCAGTCCAACCATTGAGGAGTTGGGGTGAGCTCAAACAAACATTGCTACTAGACAATGTTAGTAATGTAGGCATCTTGGTAGAGGGATTACCTAGAACGAGTTCGGGGTCTACGAGAAGGTTTATCAGGAGGTGTGGTCCTGTACAGGACACCACGGGGTACATCCGTAGAGGCAGAATACCCCTCAACTTCCCAGCGACCCCTTGAAAGGAGGGCTCTGGTATTACAGCGACTGAGGCTTACTGTGATGCGATTGGTGTGCTCGAAGGCCTGTCAGAGGCTCAAGTTGGCATATCCGACAGAGAGCCGGTCCATAAACTATGGACCTGATGTATAGGATAAAAGGTGACCAGCCGCCCCCCGAACACGAAGAGACGTATCGAGATTACTTAACCATGTGCAGTTCAGGGACGGCATATTGGGAGCGACTCCATGGAAACCGCCCACCCAACGCTGCCACCTAATTTCAAGAGGGCACGTGGTCAGTTGAATTCATTGGTGAACAGCCTACCAAGAAGGGTCTGGTGGTGAAATAGATGATATTATAGGAACAGCTGCCCTTGGTTTCATCGAGAAAGTGCCCAATGCCGCCCTGGGAAAACACCCATTATCTTTCCACACATGGCAGTCACCAAGGATCGTAACCATCCCATCAGAGTAGTCTTCACCTGCAGCTCGCAAGGCGAAGTCCCCCGAGCGCCATCGTTAAACGACTGTCCTGCTCACAGGGCCCTCACTGACGCAGAAATTAGCAATGTGTTGTTGAATGCAGGACGGAACAGTACCCATTGCAGACATTAGCAAAGCCTCTACGTATTGGATGCAGCCACAGAATAGGGGGGGGGGGGGGACTACACAAGTTCTTGTGGTTGGCTAACAGGGAGGTGCCCAAGCAAGGGCAGGGTTGGTGCCACTAGTTCACCATTCTATTACAGGCTACCATAGACTACCACCTTGTGAACTGTACAGCCTGCTTAAAGAATTACTGAAGACCCAATTTTATGTATCCCACATGCAGGGTACCACCTCAGAAGAAAGGCATTTGTTGATGATCTTTACCGAAGTCTAATCAGAGATGCTCTCGCTAACATCATTGAGAGGAATGGTGACAAACAATCCAACTTGCGGGCATGGTGGAACGTGCCTATACTGCTACTCAGTCCTGAGGTAAACAATGCGGTGTTTGGGACGGAGTGGGAAATCAGGAAGAACAGACTAGGCTAAAGAGGAGCCTGAATGGAAGGAAAGCGACCAGGAGTACTTTTGCAGAGCAAGTGCAGACTGCCATCGATCCCATTGGGTTTGTTTGACACCCATCACCATCGAGGGAGGATGCTGGTGCAACAGACCTGGAGCTGAACCTAGGTGGGACGACCCACTGCCAGAAACATCCCCTGCCAGGAGTGGGAACTGGTTAACAAAGACTAGGATCTAGTGGAATGCACGAGTTCACAATTCCCCAGGTCCATCGGGTGCACCGGGCGGAATATGACTTGCACGTCTTCTGTGATCTCCTCCGCCTATGGGCATTATCTATTTTGGTGGCCGGGGACCAAGTCAATCTGTCACCATTCTTGCGCGTGACACCCCTGAAGGATTTGCTCGATCCCAAAGCTAGAGCTCACTGCGATGGTGCTGGAGCTAGACTGGGTAAGATCCGTAAGGAGGTGTTGAGTAATCTGAGGGTGACACACACCTATGAATGGACAGACTCGAGGTGGCCTTACAGTGGTCCAGAATGACAGGTCTATGCTCCCCCTATGTCAGGAATCGGGTAAAGGAGATACGGAATTACAGTCAACGTCAACAATTCTGTATGTGCCTACAGATCAAAACCAGCCGACCTGCTAAGCAGAGGGGAGACCACAGAAAGTTGAGTAAAAGCGAGCTTTGGTTCAAAGCCCAGACGGATACCGGCAAGGATGCTGGCCGGAGCAAAATTCGTGGGAGACAATCAGCAGCATAGTAACATTTTGCGGGGAACACACACTGATTATTAGACCCCAGGCGCTACTCCTCATGGAGAAAGCTATAGATCACCGGAAATTGGTATTTCATTCTGAGGAAGCTGCATGACCAGGTAAGCCAAGGCCGAACCGTTTTTCCCTAGTGGGTCCAGAGAATATTGGATAAGGCAGTCCAAAGGGGAGGTTTCCCAGAGTGCGGTAAGGTACTTTGCGACCCGGCCAGCAGTTTATGCTTCAGGACGCGTCCAACCCGAGACGACTCAGGGAACAGCAAATGGTTCACTCCTTTGGATGTTTCCTAGATCATGCGGCTAATAAGATGCAGGGGAAGAATACCAACTCTGAGCTCAGCTATGGGCCGAACATCCCGTGCTACTGGGAAAGGAGGGAAGGCGACAGAGATATTGATACAAATGCCCAGCGAGAGGACCTTACAGGGGTTTGGAGATACCCTCACCTGCCGACTCCAGAATTACGGTACTGAAGGGTCGAGCTGCCGTCAAAGAGTGCTAAAAGTGGCACGGTATGCCGGCGTACGATGGGAGGACCTACCCTACCAGTCCAACACCGCTGCTCAGGAGCGGGTACATAGTGACAGGCCTTTGAGACTGTAAATAGACTATACGGGGGCTACACATTGAAGAAACCCAGGAACGTGTAAGGAGGCCCTCAGAATGTATAAGTCCCTGCCTGTTTACTCGTGCTACTACTCGAGCGGTGCAATTTGGAGGCTGGCAGAAGATATGACCACAGAGACTTTTCGTGAAGTTGTTCAGGAGGTTTTACTCCAGATTCTCGTGCCCGCGATTGAATTATCTTGGTCAATGGCACAACTATTAGGCGGCCGATAAAGTTTTCAGAATCATAGGACAACGGAGAAGTACGAGAACACCTGAAGAGCATAGAATGCGAGTGGAGTTCATAGCTCCCAGGGCACCTGTAAGGGGGAATCTAAAACCATGGTGGGCACAGACAAAAGGTGCATTTGGAAGGTCTTGCACGGCAGGAGGTGAGCTGTGATGAACTGAGGACAGTGGTTTGTGAGATAGAGAGCAAGAGTTAATAACAGGCCTCTGACCTACGTACAGAATGGGATTGACGACAAGAAGCTCTCACCCCCAATCACATGCTGTTTTGGAAGAAGATGGAGCCCTTCCCCGCAATTTTAAGTCAGTCTTCCAAGACTGGATTATTAGGGCCAGATGTCCCCCCATCATGATAACTGCACAGAGTCACATCAACTGGTGAACATCCTGACAAATGAACTCAGGTGTGAGCGCAGGGATTACTTGCAACGTTTTGCGGAACCTTTCTATGGTGCCGACCCCGAGGCGAAAAGATGATGCTAAGGGAAGGGACCCTGGTTGCTGTAGAATCCGAGCGCCGAGGCATACTGGCCCTCTTTGGCCTGGTATGTCAACCCACCCAGACAAGGCTGGGCGGTTGAGATTTTGAAATGAGAATGAACGTGTCGAAGACTAAAGACCACATCAACACTTTTTGCCTCTCGAGGTCCACACGGAGGTACCGGACATGGAGAAATTCAGACAAGAGGTTTGATTGAGCTGAGCGGCCGGACAACCCGTCGAACGCGCTCGAGTCCAGGCCACTGGGGGGGCCTGCGGGAAGCGACTTGATCTAGACTTAGCGCCTACCTTCGCCGGCGGAGGATGTGGAAATTTTATTTTTGGTCCAAATAGTTTCCACAGCTCAGATCCAGCATGGCGTCTGTCGGCTGAGCCGAGCGGCCCTAAACCCTCCCAAACAACGGCATTCTCCTGTTGGCGTTGGTAAGCTATTAATTTATAGATTTACTCTCAGGAAGGAGTAGGAAAGTTTAACTGTAGTATCACTCATATTAGGTGTACTAGGCATCTGGAGATAATGATAGATAGACCCTAAGACCTTAACATAGTAGTATAGCGAATAAAGGAGGCAAACATTAGATAAGTTGCTAGGGAGAACTGGCAGCCCTAGCTTGAAGGCGGGGCCAGGTCACAAAGACAGAATAGCGTCCTCTTAAATAGACACCGACTGGACGAGACGTGCCTGACAGCAAGGGCGGCCCCCACAAGGCTTCACATCTAACTTGGGAAATCTGGTAGAGGCCACCTCGATGTACCGTAGAATCACCTCCATCAGCCCATACAGTAGACAAAAAAAGAAAAGGGGGGAGAGATATTCACCTTTTTCCCGTAGGATCTGGCCAGTGACTTAGGAGATTGTGGTTTAGTTACTGTGGCTCGGCGTGCTACAAGAGAGGCATGCCAGTAAGTACCACGCCTCAGAGCTTTGAAGCTAGCGTCTGAGTCTGCATAGTTATACTAGAGGGATACCTATCCCTCTTGGATTAGAATTCAGAGGTGCAGCAGTACACTAATAACGATTGAATATTGCAGAAAAATGCTCCCGGTGCACGTGGTTCCCCAAGGGGAAGTCCAAAGGGGCTAAAGCTAGGCTTAGGAAGTTGAAGATCAGGATATAAGCTGCAACACCAAGTAAGTTAGTCCTTTATACGTGCATGCAGGCAAAGTTTCTTGCAATACCAATCATTTGTGAAAGTCTGTTCTATAAGCCACTTGTGAGGCTGATGTACCCACCTCAGACTCGGTGTCAACAGTGTTTGCCAGGGTAGGCGACTCACTTGGAGGCAGTCCACACAAATTTTCACACCCCCTATCCACCCTGTCATACGCCTTTTCCAAATCCATAAATGCCACAAAGACCTCTTTAGCCTTATCTAAATACTGTTCACTTATATGTTTCACTGTAAACACCTGGTCCACACACCCCCTACCTTTCCTAAAGCCTCCTTGTTCATCTGCTATCCTATTTTCCGTCGTCCTCTTAATTCTTTCAATTATAACTCTACCATTCACATACCAGTATACAGTGGACCCCCGTAACGATTTTTATCAGTGCAAGAGTGCTCATCGTATCGAAATAATCGTATGCGAATTAATTTCCCATAAGAAATAATGGAAAAAAATTATCCGTGCAAAGGACGCCAAAAAGTATGAAAAAAAATTTTTTTTACCACATGAAATGTTAATTTTAATATCACACAAACTGAAAAAGCATGCACAAGTACAATGACACTTACTCCTTTATTGAAGATCTGGTATGATTGATGGATTGGAGGAGGGGAGAGCATTATCTTCTACTGTTTAGAAGGGGAATCCCTTCCATTAGGACTTGAGGTACAAGTCCTTTCTGGGTTACTTCCCTTCTTCTTTTAATGCACTAGGACCACTTCAGAGTCCCTGGACCTCTGTCGCACAACAAATCTGTCCTATAGCTCTGTACCTCCCGTTTCTCAAGCTTTCCTAAAATGTGCCATACATTGTCATTTGAAATAGCACAAGCACGCTTCAATAAAGGAAATAGGGGTATAAAGGAAACACTGTGTCAGGGTGATTTTCATCTATAAAGGTATGCAGTTCCAACACTCCGGCACACATTTCCTTAATCTTTGAGTAGGCCACAATGATTCCAACTGGCATAGGCTTCTCAGGGGTTAGCCCCAAACCCTTCAAAAAGCGATCTTATTTCCATACTAATTCTCCACCTTTTTTACCACAGGGGTGGCACAGAAGCTTTTCTTGGGGCCCCTGTCACTATTTTCCAGAAACACCACCGAAACACACTGTAATAATACGAAATATCCAAGTGTATGCTTGGATTTTACCGCGGAGGCTGATCTGGTAAACTATGGACGGCCGGCACATGTGAGGCACAGGGAAGCGTCCTCGGATGAAATCGTATGCGGTTTTATCGGATCGGGGCAAAAATTTTGCGATAAAATAATCGTTTATGGGAAAAATCGCTATGCGATGCCATCGTTATTCGGGGTCCAATTGTACTCAACAACTTATCCCCTATACTTTTTGCACCTCCTTTTATCCCCTTTGCCTTATACAAGGAACTATGCATGCTCTCTGCCAATACCTCACAAACCAATACATCCAGCATGAAAACCTTCCATCTCATATTAGAAAAAATTTAGAGAGTACTTCTGAAGAAATGTTGAAACTGAAAATTTTTATGACCAAAATACTGATGAGAGTGATTGCCTCTTTACCGAGTATGAATTAGATAATGCATTAACTAAAGGTCGTCAACTGCTCCTGGAGAGATGGTATAACCTATGAATTCTCAGAACTCTAAGGCACGTGCTGATAACCCTTTTTTGGCACTGTATAATCTCAGTTACATTGAGGGCGTTCTTCCTACTTCCTGGCCCAATGCCCTCATTGTGCCCTCCCCCTAAGCCCCAACAGCCTGATACATTTAGGCCGATCTCCTTAACTAGTTGTCTTTGTAAAACTTTTGAAAGAATGATACTTAACAGACTGTACTACACAATCAGACACCAACTTTCCCCCTACCTCTATGGGTTCATGAAAGGTAAAAGTGAGCAGAACTGTATTTCCACCTTTCTCACTGCACACACCTCTATTAGTTTTACCACTTTTCTTGATCTAAATCTGCATTTGATATTGCGAACAGAACCGTTATACAAAATAAACTAGCCAAAATAAATATTGGTGGTAGCTTACTCTGCTGGATAATAGGGGGTTTTTACCTGTCAAATAGAGTATCCTCTGTCCTTTACCAAGGCTTCAGAAGTGATTCTGAAGAAATGTCTTAAGGTACACCGCAGGGAGGAGTTCTTAGTCCCATGCTATTTAATATTCTGATTAATGCTCTCCTAAATGCTCTACCTGCCTCACCTAAACATATAGCTATAAGCTATGCTGATGACATCATGATCCACACAACAGGGGATAAGAAGAGAGTACCATTCTTAATGAAGTTCAAGCAATTTGTAATCGGGCTAGGCCTCATAATATCTTCCTCTAAAACAAAAATATTAACAAGCAAACGACATCCCCCACCCATCTATTTGCAGGGTGAAATCATTAGCTACGTTAAAACTTACAGATATCTTTGTGTAGATGTACCTTTAACAAATCCATTACACAACTAAACAAGAAATGCAAAGCTAGGCTAAATGCTCTCAAAGCTGTTGCTGGCTACAATCCCAACTATGGTGCAAATGTGAGAATCGTGAGAATGATGTACATTTGCCCATGTTAGGTCCTTTAAATTTATTATGCTGCCCCATGTTGACATTAGCTAGAGAAAGTTCTCTCCCACCCTTGGGGTTAATGCAAAATGAAGCTCTCAGGATTATTCTTTGGGTGTCCCAAATCTACAAAAGTTCTTTAAAATGAGGGAAGGAGCTTGGTATTTCTAGTATCATGATAGGATTATTGAGATTAAACTGTCTCGGTATTAGAATGTTGAGAAAGAACCAGACACTGTCACAATGAATCATACCAAGTGTCTAGAGGTAAATACACACAGTCAAATGGATTGTGAAAACGTGAAATTTACTCAATTTTTTAAAACCCTGCATGTCGTATCACTGTAGGAACAAGAGCATTTCCCCCCTCCGTGAAGATGTGTTATTTAATACAATCCGAAGTCCTCCAAGAAGCTCTTGCTAGAAACCCCCTTTCCCTTAAAATCTCTTTTAGAGCAACTGCTCAAAAAAATTTCTCATCTAGGGGTAGTAATAAGTTATCCAATGGACAAAACGGGATCTTCTGGCGGGTGCACTGCTCTTTTGCCACCTCCCTTGTTAAAAACATAATAAATTTGTTGAGTTAATAAAAATTAACAACTGGGCATCTACACGCAAACTGAATGTTTGCAATCCTAATGGCGCTAAGCAACCTATACCGAGCTTGACCATATCTCTGATTCTCTGTCATCTTTAAAGGTTTGACTCATATAATGACCCCAACAACTCTCTTTGGAGAAGCCGGGTAAGAATCAAAAATTAGAGACAAAGGAATTAATGTACAATTGCTATGGATCCCATCACACTTTGGTTTACTCCCAATAAAATTGTATTTTAAACCCCAAAAAGAGTACCCCAAAGGAGAAGTAGAATAAAATTTTGGGTAAACTGTGTCTACATTGGGAATAAATTAGGAGAGAAGTAAGTAATGAAAATATTATTATGGAATGCTTGGCCGGAATTTAAAACCCCACATGATAAAATGAACGAGATAATTTGTTTTATGGAGCAACGTCAATGTGAACAGATGCTGATGTTGTAGTGGCCAGGGTTAGGTTGGTTTCAAGTACTTCTGGCTTTTAAGACACAAGTGAGATCAAACAAATGTAAATTAGTGATTAAGTTATGGCACTCCTTGAACACATGTCTTAAAAATTTTCCACTTTTTTGGGGAAAACAAGACAGACAGTTAATAAATATGGCAAATCAAATATCTTATTTAAAGAAAAAAAGATACCGATATACTAACAAATTTCCTAAAATTTTCTTGTAACAGATAAATACATAGTATGTAGAATAATCCCAAAGTTTCCTGTTAACCCTTTTGGGCCTAGTTCCTAGGGCCCTTTTTTGTATCCTAGCCCCGCTACCGTCCACAGGATGGGTTGGGGTCACAAAAAACTAGCCCTCGGGGCAAAATCTAAAATCTTTAAGGATTTCCTTTTTCGTAGGTTTAATTTCTATATCCCGTGACAAAGTTGATAGATTTCAAGCTGTACCAGGGAAAAACATTCCTAACCTGGTAGCCCAGTTCAGCAGGCCATTCACAGAGGGGACGTATTTTTTCAACCTGATAAAGTATGAAGTTATGCTTCACCCTCTTGGGAAGGGGGGTAAATTAGGTGTTTTAAATATGCAAACTCACGTTTTTCCATTTTCCCTTCACAATTGCGTTTTGTGAAAGTTAAATTTTTTCTCATTCAAGGGGGAGCTGTTCGAGTCGCTTCCCCTTTTTTCTCTCCCTTAACCATATTCCTATCCTTTGCTCTTTCCCCAAATTCCCTTAATTTAAATTTTTCCTCACGTACTTTAGCTCTTCTCACTTCCCTACTCCCTTTCCTCACGATCAATCTGTCACCTCTTTTTGGCTTCTCTTTTTATTCCTATCCTCCTTTTCCTCTTTTTCTTTCGATTCTCAATCTCTCCTTTTCCCTTTTTTTCCCTTTTGATTTTCTTCTCTCCTTTTTAATTCTTTCCTGGTTTTTGCACTAATGAAAGATCTAAATTTTTCCCTTATTCCTAACTTACTTCCAGCATCACCAAAATGGTATTCCCCCTATTTTTAAGAAAACTTAAACTACCAAAGGAAAATGAAACGGTATTAAAGAAAACAGAGGGTTCAATTCCTGCTCGCTCTAATGTAAAAAAACCCAAGGGGGCTGACCCCCTATTTAAATTAAACAATAGCTTAATGAAAACAAAGGTTCTATCCCCGCTCCGAGCAAACAGTAATAAAGGGGCCCCCTTTGACCACCCAATCTCTCCCAACAAATCAAGAGTGCCCTACGACAGTTCCCTGAAAAATAAAGACCCAAATGAAACAAATTGTCTTTGAAAATTTTGGGGTCCCTAGGTCAATCCCCCAAAGTGTTTCAAGCTCGAACAAAAAGGGGCAAATTTAAACATTATACCCTCCCTGATTTACTTAAAATAATTGAACATCAATCACCAAATCTTTTAAAAACCTGCTGAAAAGATTACTCATGGCTGGTGGTAAAACCCTCTGGGCACCGTGTTGAAGTTCCAATTAGATTTGAGATGGAATTGAATCTTTATTCATAGAGTTACCTGGCAAGGTCGCCCCTTGGAAAGGGTTTTCACTCTGTAACAACTTCAGACAGTATTTCCAAAGTGGGTCCCCCTCAAAAAATTAATGAAAAAAAAAGAACAAAAACTGCAAATAAAAAAACTTTTTATTTTTAAAAAAATAAAATAAAAACACTTAAATTGAAATATGATCCCACCCTTTAAAAAAAAGAAAAAAGAAAAATGAAATGATATTGAATTCAATGCTAATAATATAATAAAACTTGGGTGTTGGTGTTTTGGAACACGCATGTTGTTAAAACGTACCGTTTTCCGGTGGCGGGGGTCCAGGTCTTTGGGGACAACCCCCGCTTGTTCTTTACAATTTTATGCCCGGAAAAATCCATCCCGATGACAGGAAAGCGGTTTTCCACGCGTGATGAGGGGTTTATACCCCTACTTGCATACCAAACAGTAAGTGGATCAAATTTGGGACGTCTCAACGTTATCCATCTCCTTCAATTCTATCTTGATTTTGCAGGTACCCTCTCGCCTTTCAAGCTGTAAAGAGAGACAGATTACCCCCTGCTTAAAAATCACTCCCAT